>OMLC01022540.1:1666-15136 GCA_900302585.1 Regalecus glesne | reverse complement strand
ATATATATAAACACACACACACACAGACATAGTGGGGAAACAAGTATTTTACCCCCTGCTGATTTTGTGAATTTGCCCCTTTTCAAAGAAATGAATGGTCTACACTTTTCATGGTAAGTTCATTTTAACAGTGAGAGGCAGAATATTTTTTTAAAATCCCAGTAAATTATTATGAAACATTTATTTGTGTTTTATTGACGAAAAATAAGTATTTCACCCCCCACAAACCACCAAGACATCTGGCTCCCAGAGACCAGTTATGTGACCAGGAGGCACACAGATTAGTCCTCTTACTTAACTAGCACTCCTACTTAAGTACTTGATACCTGTATGAAAGACACCTGTCCATAGAATCAAGCAATTCATCAGATTCTAACCTTTCCATAATGGGCAAGACCAAAGAATTGTCTAAGCACATAAGGGACAAAATTCCAGCCCTGCCCAAGACTGGAATGGGCTACAAGACCATTGGCAAGCAGCTTGACGAGAAGGAGTTAACCAATGAGCACTTGGAGGATTCAGAGGAGGCTTAGGAGAAAGTGCTGTGGTCAGATGTGACTAAAATCTAGCTCTTTAGCATCAACTCTACTTGCCATGTTTGGAGGAAGAAAAAAGCTGACTTGAACCCTGAGAACACCATCCCCATCATCAAGCATGGTAGTGGAAACATTATGCTTTGGGGTTGGTTCTCCTGCTAAGTGGACAGGACGATTCCACCGAATCGGGGGGAGGATGAATGGGGCCATGTACCGGCAATTCTTGGGTGAGAACCTCCTACCCTCAGCCAGGACACTGAAAATGGGTCATGGATGAGTTTTCCAGCATGACAATGACCCAAACCATATGGCTAAGAAAACAAATGAGTAGATCAATGTTCATTTATTTGTAAAGGGGCAAATCACAAAATCAGCAGGGGGTGAAATACTTATCTTCCCCACAGTATACACATATATAAACCAAAAGCCCTATGCTTCCCTTGAGCATTCCCCTATCAGTCCCGAGATGGAACATTTATGGGGATCCTTTTTTCACTGCCCTCTTTTATCATTTTTGCCTTTTTGTTTGTAAAAACCAATTGAAAAACACAAGAGGCATTTTGTCCAAGGGTATAGCTTAGTTGGTAGAGCAGTCGTCTGGTGAACAGAAGGTTGCAGGTTCAATCCCTGGTGACACAGAAAGCATTTCAATCTGTGCTTGAGCATGAGACTGCTTCCTGAACACCATATTGTGATTGCTCTTATACATGAGGATGGTTTAAATGCAGAGAATTGAGAATCTCTCCGTTGGACTAACAAGGGATCTTGAAATAACAATTTGAATTGATCTGAATCAACCATGTAAGCAGAATCAACGGTGAGATGGAATTCTTAATTTAAACGGATCCAATTCAATGAGAATCACATTTTCGAAGCCTATATTTTTTAAGAAGTTATTCTTAATATTTAATTCTTTTAAGTTATTTTTTGTTACCAAAAATGTTAGCAATAACGTTCTTGAACTGAGACTGAAGTCGCTCCATAAACTCTCTTGTTTGTCATAATTAAACCATTTCACAAAACCAATCTGTTTGCTGTAATGAACTACATAGTTTTATATCCTAATTTAATCGAATACGTAGATGAATTTTTATCATCAATGTTTCAATTAGTCTATTTTAAATAGTCGGGGTGGCATGGCTTAGTTGGTAGAGCGGTTGTCTGGCAATCGAAAGGCTGCAGGTTTGATCCCCACACCTGCCGAGAAGTGCGTCGAGGTGTCCTTGAGCAAGACACTGTTCCCCTAACTGCTCTGCCCTGTGATGGACTGGTGATCTATACAGAGTGTACCCCGCCTTTCACCCAATGAGAACTGAGATAGGCTCCAGTTCCCCCGTTACCCGATTTCGGATAAGTGGTTGAAAATGGATGGATGGATGTTTTAAAAAGTTGGCTGGATGTATCTTGTGAGCTAGCTAGCTGACAAGGAAGAGCTTAGGTAACTAAGGGGCTGTGGTTCCTCAAGTCACATCTCTGAAGCTGAACAAATGATCCATTTGACATCAATGAATGAATCAAAATGATTGGATTCGACCTTCAAGACTTCCTTTCTATCTACCCCCGCCACCTGTCTCTTCTTGTCTTTAGGTGTTCCATGGAGGCTCCATGTGTGGTTAGAGTCTCTCCAGAGAGCCCAGCAGCTGTCCAGGGATGACGCCACCCTGTCTCTCCTCACAGAGTTTCCCTCTGTCCATACAGAGGAGTACAGCCAGGAGTTTGTCTCCACAGGCCTACCGCTCATGTTCAGCATGCTTCTAACCAGCAAGGTACCACCACAACAATACACCACACACCTCGTTCTGGGTCTTAATGTATTGTGTTGTCTGATAGTTCTTATTCAGTCACGTGTTAGCCATTTACATGCATTTATATGCTTTTCACATACAGTAAGAAATACATAAAGCTAGACTGAGTTCTGCTTTGTATTGAATTACGTTACACATTACCATTTGTTGTACTAACTTGATTGACGATACAAAAAGTGAAATGAAATCACTTCATACAACACCTCTGCAAGATGGTGCATCCATCTATTCATCCATCCATCCATCCATTCATTGTCAACCGCTTATTTGGTCGTGGAGGTAGCATATTTCAGCCAGGACCTCCAAGCTTTCCTTTTCCTTGCAACATCAATCAGCTCTGATTGGAGGATCGCAAGGCATTTCCAGGCCAGTGTGGAGATATAATCCCTCCATCTAGTCCTTGGTATACCCCGAGGCCTCCTCCAAGGTGGACGTACCTGGAACACTTCATTAGGGAGGTGACCAGGTGGCATCCTTATTAGATGCCTGAACCACCTCAACTGGCTCCTTTCAGCTTGGAGGAGCAGCGGCTCTACTCCGAGTCCCTCACGTATGTCTGAGCTTCTCACCCTGTCACTAAGGGAGACACCAGACACCCTCCTAAGAAACCTCATCTCTGCTGCTTGTATCCGTGATCTTGTTCTTTCAATCATGACCCAGCTTTCATGGCCATCGGAGAGAGGGGGCACACATTGACCAGCAGATCAAGAGCTTTACCTTCTGGCTCAGCTCTCTCTGGGTAATGACAATCTGGTAAAGTGAGGCCAATACCGCTCCAGCAGCTCCAATTCTCCGGTCCAACTCATCTCCATCTTCACCTCACTTAAGAACAAGACCCCGAGATACTTGAACTCCCTCACTTGGGGTAAGGACTCATTCCCTACTCAGATTGGCAATGCTCCAGTTTCCTGCTTAGAACTATAGTCTCAGATTTAGAGATGCTGATCTTCATTCCAGCTGCTTCGCACTCAGCTGCGAACAGATCCAGTGGGAGTTGAAGGTCACAGACCAACGGTGCCATCAGAAGCACATCCTCTGCAAAATGCAGTGATGCAATCCTAAGTCTAATGAACTGCAACCCCTCTCTTCTATGATTACACCTTGAGATCCTGTCCCTGAATATCACAAACAGGATAGGTGATGAGATACAGCCCTGACGGAGACCAAACCCCACCGGAAACAAGTCTGACTTACTACCTAGAACCCAAAGGCAGCTCTTGTTTGGGCATAGAGAGATTGGATGGCCCTGATTGGTGACCCCCTTATCTCATACTCCCACAGCACCTCTCATAATATCTCCCAGGGAACCCAGTCATAAGCCTTCTCCAGATCTACAAAACACATGTAGATTGGATGGGTGTACTCCCAGGCCCCCTCCCCTCCTCTTTAAAGAAAAAAGATTTTATCCCCTTTTTTTACACCCGAATTCCCTGAGTTGCCTATTGCTGGATCAGTCTATTTGATATCCCTCTAGAACGTCAACAGGAAGGAGGAAGCCGTAGCATGTGAGTCCTCCAAGTCACATGACCACTAGCCCTCAATATTTCACACATCAGTCTCGTGGGGAAAGCACAGTGCTTTGCCGCCGGAGGAGTAGAGTACTTTCCATTCACTTAACCGTGAGCACCAGGATAACCCAGAGGGGGACACTAGTGAACCTAGAATACTTTATCCAACCTAACCCTTATACCCATGTGAGGCTTAGCCAATTATGCCCCACTAACTATGGACCTCCAGCCATGGTTGGAAACCGTGCAGCCGGGATTCGAACACCCAACTGCATGAGGAAGAGATGCACTGAACATAGGTGCCTTAACCCCCAACACCACTGGAGGCCCCTCTGCTTTGCCTCTTTCACGGCTGAGGCTGGAACTGTCTTTGGAGTCTCCCGGGATAACTTATCCCAGAAGGCCTCCTTCTTCTGTCACACAGCTTCCCTAACGGCTGGTGTCCCCCAGGGTGTTCATGGGCACCTATGACCTTGAAACCACAGCCCCAGCTTCAGCAATGGAAGCTTTGAACATAGCACACATTTGTTCAATGTCTCCAACCTCCACAGGAATGCCAGAAAAGTTCTGCTGTAGGTTGGAGTTGAAGGTCTCCCAGACAGAGGCCTCCTCATGGTGTTACCAGTTCACCCACACTATACGTTTGGGCTCACCAGGTGTGTCCTAAGGCTTCCCTCTCCACCTGACCTAACACACCACTTGGTGATGGTCAGTTGACAGCTCCACTCCTCTCCATCCATCCATCCATCGTCAACCACTTATCCAAAATCAGGTCGTGGGGGAACTGGAGCGTATCTCAGTTCTCATTGGGTGAAAGGTGGGGTACACACTGTATAGGTCACCAGTCTATCACAGGGCAGAGCTGTTAGGGGAACAGTGCCTTGCTCAAGGACACATCAACACGCTTCTCTGCAGGACCGGGGATCAAACCTGCAACCTTCCTATCGTCGCCACCCTCCACTCCTCCCCTCACCTGAGTATCCAAGACATGTGGCATTAAATCACATGTTACAATAACAAAATTGATCGTTGACCCTCGACCTAAGGTGCTCTGGTACCGTGTTCACTTATGAGCATCCTTATGTTCAAACATGGTGGTTGTTATGGACAATCCACGACTAGCACAAAAGTCCAACCATAAAGCACCACTTGGGTTCAAATCAGGGAGGCCGTTCCTCCCAATCACACCCCTCCAAGTGTCTCCATCATTACCCACATGTGCATTGAAATCTCCCAGTTAAACAACAGAGTCCCCTACAGGAGCTCCGTGCAGGACTCCCATCAGGGTCTCCAAGAAGGCGGAATACTCTGAAGTACTGTTCAGTTTATAGGGACAGACAACACTCAGAGTCCCCTTCCCCCCAAAAAAAACCTAAGGCATAGGGATGAGACCCATTTGTCCATATAGTTAAACTTAAATATAGTGGCCAACAGCCAGAGACTTGTGAGTATCCCCACACCTGCCTGGCATCTCTCACCTTGGGTAACTCCAGAGAAGAATAAAGTCCAACCCCTATCTAGGACTTTGGTTCCAAAGTCAATGCTGTTCGTAGAGGTGAGCTGGTAGAGTTCCACCTCCCACTCCTTACCCCCCAGGATCTGCAAAATGGTGGTACATTAAAAGAAAAAGAAACAGTGATTTGAACAGTTATCGTTAATCCCTTAAATGTCTCTCTGAAAACATTTATGTTTTCTATGCATTGAAAGATGGCATAAATGATCCGATATAACATTTGCCGGCACAATGATCTTGTTGTTGATAGAAAAATGTGTGCTCTTGAATGGATCACCTTCGTAACATCCTTTCTGTGCTCTCCTTCCTGTTTAGGATTACGTGATAACAAAAAGGCTGGCATCTGTGTTTTCCCACTGTTACGGCCTTACCCCTGTACCTCCTGTCCCAGCTATGGACATCACTTTTTCCACACAGCTGGGTAAAATAAACTCAGAGCTTTTGACGAATATAATGAAACAAAAAATGACTCGACCATAAACTAACAAAACAGGAAAGTCTAATCTGCTTAATCATTCAACATTAAAGTACTGGTCATCAATGGGTTGAGAATGTTCAGTGACTTGCCTATGAGTAAATGCCTACCTACACATTTCATTGGTGCACACCAGTTGCGACTGGTGTGCACCAATGACAAAATCCTAGACTTTTTTGTGAGTTTGTCAACATTTGCAGGTGGAAAACTCCATTAGATTAAATACACATCAGGCTGGACTTGGTACTCTGTGATGTAAGCATAGCAGGATAAACACAACTGCAGCTAATAACAGTAATTATACATGTGTCTGTTTGATTTAGGTTTGCTGACACACCTATTACCACTGACAGAGCCAGCACTGTCCATTTTCAATAGTGCTGACAACGTTGGCTCTTTGGCATACCTACATCAAACAGAGTCACTATTATCGGCTGCAATGTGTTTATCGTGCTATGCATACAGCACAGAGAATAAAGACCAGCCTGACAGGTTTTTAGATTGTTTTTAACCTGTAGATAACAGCAAACTGCCAGAAGAAGTTTGGGTTTTATTACTCTTTAAAGGGCATGTTTAAAAAAGGAAACAATTCAGTTTGTGCTGCTAATGGATGCCTGTATTGTTGATGTTATTTTTACTTGGCTGCTACTCACTCATCTCCACGTCACCTGCTTGGATTTGCTTCTGTATAGTAGAGGGGCGTCGTGTTTTCAATAGACAAATGTGACCTGGGTGCAGACAGTACATAAACGCATCGCTAAAGATAAAAATCACATCACAATGCAACAAGAAACATATTCCATACCCATCTTCTATACATGGATCATTTTATGGCATTTTATCTCCCTCTGCTCAGATGTTCACTTCCTGAACAATAAGGAAATGTCAGATGTGACATTCATGGTCGAGGGGTGTCCGTTCTTTGCTCACCGGGTCCTCTTGATTTCAGCCTCTGAACGGTTTGTTCTCCAACTTGTTTTCCTTGTTTTGATTCACTGCAGCGGATATCGTATCAGACATTGTTGTCATAGTTGAACCATCCTCGTTGTTTTGAAACCACTTTTTTTTCCTCGGTTAGATTTCGGGTCCTGCTTGATGAATCTTCTGAGAATGACATCATCCACATCAGTCACATGACTTACAGCACATTCCAGGTGGGATGTGATCTTTACCCATACATTTCTGCATTTTATACTGTAATAAAAACTGTGAAAGAAAGTCATCCGGCTTTTTTCCCTTGGTGTTAATGTTAGTCTTTCTTCTTCATTTAAAACCAGATCGTGATACCTTAAAATGGTATAATTGAGTTTTAAACTATGTAGGCAGCACAGGGATTTAGTGCACGTTTGCTCTACAGTATGAGGGTTTAAGGGTTGGGGGGGGGTTATGTTCTGTTTGTGTGGGTTTCTCCCACAGTCCAAACACAAACATGTTTGGTGAATTAGAAACTATAAATTACAGAAAAGTCTGAATAATGTTGACTGTGTGTTGGCCCCTTGGTGGGTATGAGAAGTCTTCGTGCCTTCGATCAAATGCCTACTGACAGAGGGTTCAGTCCCCCCCACTCTCACTTGGATTATATGGGTTAAACGATTAAATGATAAACCAATGAATGACAAGTTTTCAGAAATGCCTAAACATATGCTGTTATCTGCTGTTAACATTCTTCTAGATGATGATGAAATCTCTGTATTGTGGAGGAACAGAGGGGATGACAATATCCTACTTTGATGCCATGAAGGTAATCATCTTGTCTTTTTGCCAGCGTAACACCTTGGGAAGACAGCTGTGGCCAACATAAACAACTGCTCGCTGAATACAACTGTTGACATTTGTTTTACAGCTGCTGCCAGTGGCAAGCTTCTTCCAGCTGAAGGGCCTAGAAAGATGCTGTGAGATCCAACTCTCACACTGTGTAACTCTGGATAATGCTGTTAACATCTACCAGACTGCTAAGGTAAAGCAGTTTTACAGTATAGAATATTGTTCCACTCTTGTGTGGATATTATGTGATTATTTGCTCTCATTTTATTCGAACACTGTACAAAATAATACTGTCATCCCAATATATGTATCTACTTAAGTTATTTAGATATTTTGATAGTCCAATGTGAAGTAATGCTCTTTTTGGCGTAATGTATGTTTCGTTTGTTTTCTTCCAGCAGTTAAACTTTTTATTAATTTCCTTCCATTTATGTTGTAAATCCCACCAAGAAAAATATCTGGTATGTGCAAACCTAAATAGGTTACCAATTAGCTAAAGCGGGAAATTAATGTAATATAGCAGGCGTGCATTGCGGTAGCTCAGCAGTACATCAGGAAATGACAAGCCAGGCATTGTGGGTTTGATTCCACCACAGGGTGTCAGGAAGGGCATCAAGCCTTAATCCCTTATGGCAGCCCCAAGGATAGGCTGGTGACCCGTCTAGGTTATTTCTCTCCCTTCTGCCTAATGAGTGCTGGGATCATCCATCCATCTTCAATGCTTATCCGAAATCGGGTCACGGGGGAACTGGAGCCTATCTCTGTTCTCACTGGGCGAAAGGTGGGGTACACCCTGTATAGGTCGCCAGTCATTCACAGGGCACAGCAGTTAGGGAGACAGTGTCTTGCTCAAGGACACCTCTGGGGATTGAACCTGCAACCTTCCGATCGCTAGGCAACCGCTCTACCAACTGAGCCATGCTGCCCCATTCCTGGGATCATAACATGTAAAAATGGACCTTTCATCCATGTTGATTATGTTTCAAGAGATTTTTTCAGTGGTTACTGGCAACCGTAGTCATATCGATGTTCACTTTTCCCACTGGCTTGTTGGTTTATTATAATAACATTCTAGTTGTAAGGTTAATGTTGTGTGCGTTTGTGTAGTTGCACGGGGCACCAGAGCTGAGGCAGTTCTGTGAAGGTTTCTTCCTTCAGAAGATGGAGCAGTTCCTACAGAGAGATGACTTCCACCGGCTTCTCCTAGGAGGGGTCAGTAAGGACCTTCTCTTCCCAGCAGCAGACATCTATGGTGGGCCCTGGCAAGACAGCCTCTCCCCTGTCCTCATCAGGGACCTTGAAGCCACTCTGGTCCGCAGACTGTATACACTCTACACCACTTGTAGAGAGTAAAATCACACCAGTTTTAGCATTCAAATATACTGATATTGGGATTCAAAAGTGCATAAATGCAGGGGAATATCAGCTTAGTGAGATCATATTGGCAGACAAGGAGAAGAAAGGCTTATGTAAATCATTCCTGATGCTCACTTGTTACTTGTGGGAATTTAGTTTGGGATATGTAAGATATATGTACATAATCTCTTTTGAATAAACCTACTTTCCAAACAACTTGCATGATATCTTATAGTCTACCTCCAGTCATCCTCACACACATCCCCACACAGCTTCAAAGTCAACAGGTTTATTATCCTCAGCACTGAGGTGCTTCACAGTAAAATCACATAGGATATACATTGCCAATGGTCGTCCTGCTCAAAATTAGTCCTCGCTGTTTCAAGTCCACTCTGTGTGCTCTGGATTCCAGCAATAGAAAAAGAGGAAACATGAACAGATGATAGGTATTGCTTTATTTTCTCTCTGATACCAACACCCACCTAACTGGGTCTGAGGAGTGAGCGACCCAGCTCACCAGGATCCCTCTTTGGGAGAATGAGTAAGGAGGAGGCATTGCACAGTTGCTGTGTGCACAGTAAAGGGCAAGAGGACGGCAGCGGAAATAAAAATTAAAAATTAATATATGAAAACGCACATAAAATAACCAAAATAAAGACAAAGAAATGAGGAATTAACTAAAACTGGAGAGAAATAAGCAGACAGGAGAACGATTCTAGCAACAACATGCAAAGAAAAGACAAATGCTGAACATGCAAGGTCAAAGCCAAGAGAAGGAGTCCCTGTTGATTTTTTTCTTCTTCAAATAAGCTTCTCAGCAAACTCGGCTTATTTACAGGATGAGTGGTCATTGAGTTTGGAGTCATCATACAGACAGGGAGAAGGAACTGACTATCAACAAAGGGTTTTTTCCTCCGAAGGAGGCTAGTCTACATTCTTAAATTACAGTAAACCATGTTCCAAACATATATATTACAAGGTTTCTCATCAAAAAGCTGGGAAAAAGACTGAATGTTCACAAACATTTTCATGAATTTCGAATGATCAATAACTTAAAAATGGCAAAATATCCTTAAATAATTTGACTTAAGAAGCATTTTCTACATCTGCATATAAATAATGGAAAATAAATTAATAAAATGACAAAATACAAGAAAGTACAAAAATATACACAGCAGTTAAATACCGTCTGAATCCTGCAGATACTTCAAAGGAAAACGGACCAAAAAATATTAAATCTATATATACCCATGTGGTGTAACTGAACCAAAACATGATTCACTGAAAAGTGCAAAGGAAAAAAAAGAGACATTTCATTGAGACAGACAAACAAGACTCGTCCAGGAATAAAAAATAAATGCGTCAACACAATTCTGCTAACCATGTAACAGCTACAAGTTTGTACATACGGAACATTATTTAGTCTGTACAACAGAATAATTCATTCGTTTATGTAATATCCCCTTCTACCAAATGTACTTTATTTATGGGTGATATTTACTGTAATAGCAGAACCCATTTTATTAGAGAACTGCTGTAGTGTCAGCTCAAGTGTTAAAATGCCATCATTCACAAAGTAGGGGTACATTAAAAAGAATTACAATCCAGCCAGTTTCCATCTGGGCTCAGAGCTGCTGCACCCTCCTCCAACTCCCACCAGTGGCCATGAGTTCTTCCTGTTTGTCAGTGTGCAAGTTGTTACATCCCGCAAAGAAGTCATGTTAGTGCGCGTGTGTGCTTGTATATGTGTGTATGAGAGAGAGAGAGGGCGAGAGAGAGAGAGGGGAGAGAGAGAGAGAGAGAGAGAGAGAGAGAGAGAGAGAGAGAGAGACTAAATAGTAAATCTGTGCTGTGAAGGGTGTGTATTTATGTGCGATTTTTTATATGTACGTGTAGGAGGAAGAGAAAAGAGAAGAGGGGACGCATGTGTTTAAGTATGACAAACATCATTGTCTTAAGGCATTTTTCATTTTCAACCATTCGGTCATGTCTCTGCCTTTGGCCTAAAGGAGCAAAAAATAAATAAAGGAGCGAGGGCATATATTGTACTGTTGTCCGGGGTTGGAGTCGAACATGGGGGTGTTGGTAGGGGTGGAGTAAGGGTTGGGGGCTGAGTTTTTCTCCTCTCCTTTGTTTCTGGCTCGCTGGTGTTGGCCGGCCATGAGTTGGCCGATAGGGTCACCCTTCTTTGTCGAGCAGAGGGTGGGCATTAATAGTTTTTATGGATGATCCCTGGTGGTAGAGACAAGTGAAGCCATCACACAAAAGTGACGCACGCACACATACACAACCCCCACCCAGAGAATAACCATCAAAAGCACGCACCTCCCAACCCCCTTACTTTGCCCCAGGACACAAAGAAATTTACAGTGTAGGAAGGGCAGAGCTATATTTGCTACTTATGATAAAATACTGATAAACCTCTACACTGAAATAGCCATTCCCATTACACAGTAAAAAAGTTTATAGGCAAGAGTCAAAAAGTAGATTTTTCTTTTCTCGTTAGAGCAACACTTCTAACTAAGAGGCAAAATTAGCAGCTCTCCTATGTCATTCTCCCTTCGGGTTTGCACGTGTTTAAAGACTCGGTAACCGCTTATCATCTAGTCATGCATGTCTACCACTCCTCAAGGTTGTTCCTGTGTCCTGTTGGTGGCGGCCATCTTTGTTTTGTCTTTGCCAGGGGGGCATTTAGAGTCATTGGGTGGGGTCTGGTTAGGCTTGCTGCTGGGGGCATGCTTGGCAGGGGGGCTAGGCGTGGCAGGGGCACCAGGGGAGTGGGACGCTTGGATGTTCTTCTCGTCTGAAAAAAGCTGTTTAATTACGTCAAAGAAGTTACTCAACGGGCTGCCTACACGGACGGGAGGAAAGAAAAAAAAGAGAGAGAGAAACAAAAGAGAGAACAAACAACACATGAGCAATGGGGTTAACATGAGGGGAGGAGGAGATGGGAGGGATGACAAGAGGACAGGAGGGGGGCAAAAGGAGACTCCTAAGCTGAGAGCATGGGGACCGGGGAAAGGATTTGATTGGAGGTTTGAAAACCTTGTTAGCCAGGAGCGGGGTTATTAAGTCCAGTGGGGTTTTAGACACACCAAGTTGAGCAAAATTAATTAACTGAAATCTGTTAGTGGGGACAATCAGGTCTAGATATTTGACAAAAATCAAAGGATTTCTCTGTGATGCAGATGTCAGTTTTAACACAAAGTCATTTGACGCTTTGGAGTCTCACTCTCACCTTGGTCAGGTAGGGAGCTAACAGGAGCCCAGGAACAGCTCGGCTTATGTCTTTGCTTTGCACTGTTCTTCTTACAATTTCATCCTTTTAGTCTTTCCATCTTTTTTTTACCACATTGATTTTTCTTGGCTTTGCAAAACACCTTAATATGATCTCAGGCTCAAGCAGGCTATACTGATAAAAAAAAACTGGCCTGCCTTGGACTTTTGTGAGTTTATCCTCTGCCTCGCTGATTCACAGCAGATCAAAGAAGAGTTAATGCTAGTGGAGAAGAGGAGATATAGAGCCAGAGTGGTGTCATCTTTTGGCCATTCTACAGTAAATCACTGTTCATAAAATGCCTTCCAAAGCTCAGGTTAACTCCCCACCTCGGCAGCACACAAGAGTCCATCCATTAAGACTGGGGTTCTTTGGTCAGTGCTTTGACACCACTGACAGCGTGTTAAAAAAACATGCAGCCATAATGCCACAACACAATGCACACATTAATACACAACCACGTATCTTCCCAACAGCTGGAGTGCTCCAACACATCAGGTCTATCTGCCGTCCTCTTACATATGTAGTGACATAGTGACATTGTATTCAGACTTTCCATCTGGGCTAGGCCTCTGTGTATTGTAAATAGTATAACTTACCATTGTTTTTCAGCAACAAGACAGTAAGAGACACATTTCTATTATGATATTTCATCAAGTGTTATTAAATATGGAAGCTTTTCAAGGGGGGGTGAATGACTTAAGATCAAGCATCACCATGCAAAGGGTTACTGTGTTCCGTTAACACACACACACACACACGCACTCACACACATACACACACTTTCACCAAATGCCCATCTTTACAAGTTTAGTCTCAAATTCTGTCTTGTTAAAATCTTGTTTTTCCAAGAACTTAGAAATTATACCAAAATGGTAAAAATATTCCACATATTTTTATAGTCAAGTTTCCCTTGACATCTACATGCTTCATTCAAATAAGGTAGGGAATCATCAAGTATCAAATCAATGACAATGACCATGTGAGAGGTCTGTTTAACATGTCGCGATCAATCCTCACGTTGTGAGGGTGGACACAGACTGGGATATCATTTGGGGAGTTAAGGCCAGATGCCCTTCCTGACACCCTGCAGTAGGTTTGAATTTGCTGCCTCTGGCCTGTCAGTTTCTCAAAGCGAGGGCTTTACCACTGAGCTATTGCGGCCTCCAATGACAATTACCATGTAAGTAAATACAATTATCCCTCACCAATGGCAGAACTTTTCATTTTGTTGAA
>OMLC01022523.1:1727-22135 GCA_900302585.1 Regalecus glesne | reverse complement strand
AAAAAAAATCTTCCCCCCCCCCCCCCCCGTTCAGGGATGGTTATTCCATCATCACAAAGATGGCTATTTGACTTCCCATTCAAATCAGCGTCCCTCCTTATCACGGATGTACACATCCTCATCTTTGAAAATACTTAAATGGATTCCTTATGGGAGATTTGGATTTCTCTGTATTTTAACCCGTCCTATTGTATAGAAGCAGTGAGCTGCCACCATGTGGTGCTCAGGGAGCAGTCAGGGGTTCAGTTTCTTGCTAAAGGACACCTTGACATGCCTTCTGCTGGACTAGGGTTCAAACCTGTAACCTTCCGATTGCCAGACGACTGCTCTACTCACTGAGCTATGCCACCCATTGTAAAAAAATAACAATGTCTGGCTTCTATTGGGAGCTTTTCTGAAAAATTGAAAGGCAACATCAGCTAGCTGGTGTTTTTTATCACAAAAACCTACAAGTCGTGATAATTTGTCTGAAATTTCTTCATATTTTAGAGGAACTGTTTTACTTTTCTCTTGTGAGCTAAATAAGAATAGCCTCTTATGTCATTTTCATAGAGGATTTAAATGGCTTTGCAAAGTAAACATGAGAGAAATGGACTGGATTTTTTTAAATATAGAAATAAAAGTAAGAAAAGGAAAATCCTTAAGAGAACAGATTCCAGAAATGCTGCAGATACTCTTCACATGGTCTCAGATGTGAATTTTAAGCCTTTGTTAAGATAATGGCATCATGCTCTATAGCGTACCTCTGCTTGTGCCCAGAAACTGTCTTTGTTGGTCTTCTTTATTTCTGACATGGCATTGGTCTTCTGGTACACAGACCCCTACAAGAAAAAAACAAAAACAATAAACAACTTAGGATTGAGATGAGGCCAGATATAAAACCTGAGGGACACATTTTGAAAGTATTTTGACAAAAAAGTAAAATTGAGAAACCCTTGAATAATTGAGTCAGCCAATTCCATGTAATTGTGTTGATAAAGCTGAATTAATGAAAAGATTTGTTCCAGTGTTGTAAACATATAGAACTTGCACTATATGAGAACAACTCCATTTAACATTTCTTTAAGTCACTAGTTGAATAGGTTTGATTCAAGAAAGAGTTACATCTCAAAATATGGACATTCTTTTTTTCAAAACAACAACATCAATCATGTATACGATTTACCCTGCTAAATTGATTCATTTAGAATTTTATTTGGACCTAGTCAATATGGTTTAGGTTAGCAAAGTTCCCACTCTTCTTAGAAAATCATTTTCCAAGTCTTTTCAATGATATTTTTCCAGGACTTTTGCCTAGGCAGATATGACAAGTCCACGGAGGCAAATTTGTAATTTGGGATAATGAACTATATAGATAAAATTGACATGATTTGACCAGTCCTTACAAACAGAACTTTTATTATTAAATATTAACTATCAATCATAGCCTGGTCAGACTGACTGACGAGAAAGAAACAGATGACTGCCTTTTATTATTGCTGCTAAATTTGTGTTATCCATACAAAATACAAAGGCAATGCTGAAAATTGTAATTGCTCCCCTTTAAATCTGCAGACTATTATGCAGTTTCCTCCTCACATATTCATTTCGCAACACTTGTCACATAAACAGATTTTACACAAACACAGTAAAACCCCTGACTTGCAAATTAGATTACTCTTGTCAGTTTGCTTTTTATTTGAGCCTCACAAACATATTTGCTTTTTGTTAAATTTGAGAGAATTACCACCAAGGGAATTCTTCAAAATGGATGTGCCTCAAAATATGGGTAAGTATGGGCAAGGTCAGAATGAGCCAACAGCTGCTGAAAAACATCCATCATATTAATGTCAGAGAGTGTGACCAACATCTAATGTGTTCTAGAATGGAAACAGGCAGGTGAATAATGTGCTGAGTTAACAGCCTGACTTGGCTTCTTTTCAATTGGCACAATACAACAAAGCACAGCAGTGATCATGATGAATCATCATCATGATTCGTCCTACTGTTATGTTCCTGCAAACTATATGCGCTGTGCTATGAAAAAAACACAATGTTAAACTGAGTCAGGCTGATTAATAATGTATCACTAGCCTTACTGGAATCATTAAGATCTCATCTTTTCTCCCAACATTCATGACCTAGCCTTGTTCAAGGAGTCATGGGCATTGGGATAAACACTGGAACTGCAAGGGGAAGTCTTGATGAAGTCAAACATAGCATGAAATCTGGAGTCCACCACCCTAAAACTAGAATGCTCAATCTTTTGGTCACCAAACAGATGTGAAAACAGAAAAGGGGGCCCTGATATGCACACAGTTACACACCCTTTAAATAGGCCTGATAAGATCTAGCGCAAAAAAAGAAAATGACTGGAGGGCAGGACACAGGAATGAGTGTTTACTGTATGTGATGCATACCACAGGACCCTGGGGACCAGTGTCTTGGAAGCGCTGAGATTCTTTGTGAAAGTTGTAGTTGGCTCCCGACGCCTTAGCCACCTTTTGCATAATCACTTCTGGTTCCACATCTTCCTCGGCTCTAGCGTTTATTGTGACATGGGCCCCCTGGAATAACAGAAGTTGTTTCCATGCATGAAATAAAGACAACCAAGCAATTATATTTTACTGTTATCATCTTGGTTAACAGATGCAGTAACCTAATAGTTTTTCGGATTTAAGAAGTTATAGGTATGGGTGGAAAGACAATGTCACTACTAAACACTGCATGCTGAAAAGTTTTACTCTGTTATCCCACTTAATGTAACAGTAAAAACAACTGCTATATTTGAGCTTCACATAATAGGGCCTCCGGTGGCGTAGTGGGTTAAGGCATCTATGTTCAGTGCATCTCGGCGTCATGCAGTTGGGTGTTCTAATCCCAGCTGAGCCGTTTCCAACCATGCCCAGAGGTCATTAAATAGTGGTTCATAATTAGCTAAGCCTCACATGGGTATAGGGGTTAGGTTGGATAAAGTAATCTAGGTTCGCTAGTGTCCCCCTCTGGGTCGTCCGGGTAATCACAGTTAAGTGAACGGAAAGAACTCTTGCTTCGTTTTCCTCCGACAGCCAAGAACTGTGCTTTCCCCGCGATGTGCCAAGTAGCGAGGGCTAGTTGTCATGTGACTTGGAGGAGACACGTGCTACAGCTTCCTCCTTCCTGTCGACGTTTTAGAGGGGCATCAAAACGACACAGCTATAGATAACTCAGGGAATTTGGGTGGGAAAAGGGGGATTAAAAAAATAAATAAATAAAGAGCTTTTTATAATAGGAGAATCAAACAGAAAAGTACACAGAAATTAGTTCATATATTCAAACTTGACTATCCAAAATGAACAAATCATTACCTTAAGAAAGTTTGCCATGGAGCTGACATGATTTGCACAAAGTCCTTTCCTGGCGTCTTTCACTCCCTCTCCAGTCTAAAAAACAAAGAATTGTTAATAACTACATACATTGCATCAAGAAAGACAGAGAAGACAAGAAATTGTGTAATTTGGTGAACCACTAACCCAGTTGATGAGGGCATATTTGGGCAAGCCAGAATTTGGATCCTTGACACGACAGAAAGCGTACATCACTTTTCCACTATTCAGCTCCTCCACCATTTCCTCCAGTCCTCCATCTGGAATTCAAACATTGTGGCAAAGCAAAATGGCTTGTTGTGTAATTGTGGTCAGACATTTTTTTCTTAAAAATAACAGGTTGAGAAGGAGGATGCAAGTATTCCCTACACACTGCAGTTCCATTATACAGACAGTCATATGCTGCAGTTATTCAAACATTTGATTATAGGCTCATACTTGCTTGAACAGAATACTTAACAAAAAAGTGGTACTCACCCCCCTTCCCTGCCAAGCGTATATCATTACTGTTTCCCTCATAAGTGAACAAGGTCCTGTTGATAAGAATACCACATTATAAATAATCAGTGGCCAATCCAAGGCCACAGATTAGTGAGAAATAAAAAGTTTCTTTAAATACAATAACCATCAGTTTACATATGAAATGAGTGAAACACAAATTTGGATTGAATTATGTTATTTTCCTTGAATGATTAGACAAATACTAAATTATGTTATTTAACACTCTCAATCAACCCCAAAACGCAATGTGGGGTCTAATTGTGACATGTAAAATGGACCTGGATCATTAATTTTAAGAGATATTTAATGATAAACTCTATTATTCATTCCCATCCATCCCAAAAAGTGGAAAGAGAATCATGAAAAATAACTACCCTTACATTATAATTATATTGAAAGGCAAGATTCAGCAGTGTATCTGAACTGTGATTAGCCAGTCTTAAGTATATTCTTCTAAAAAAATTAGAAGTTCAATACAGTTTTAAGTACTCACTATCATTGTTATCATCATCATCATTATTACAAGGTTAGACATTATCATTCAATAAGTAGCTCCTATAAGTAGTAATATGTTTAGTCAGAATTGGCAAATTCCTCTACAGTTTGGGTAATGACAGTACTTAATGAGAAAGAATGGGCCTATGGAAACAGGAAGTGTGACTGCTGAAAGTTTCGAATACTTATATACACCACATAATGCAGAAAAGGAACAAGACTACTTAAGTGAGAAACACACCTCGACATTTACAGCTGTGAACATATGTTAAGTTATAAAACAATAAGTATTTTACTTTGACTCATAATTCAAACAGAACACAAATATGGAGCCACCCCCACAAAGTGGTGACTAATCATGACACCTAAAATTAGAACTCATTGTTTGTGGAGGTTCAAGGCAGTCTTTCTTCGTTACAAACAAAATCAAAACACATTCATGTCTCACATCAAATGCAATTATGAGTACTAATCGGAGTCTGGCCTTAATCCCCCCATCCTCACTAAATGTGAGGCATTCATTGTAAAGCACTTTGAGTTGTTGCTAGACTAGAAATGGACCATATGTAAATGAGTCCATTAACCATTTCATAATAGGGAATGACTGTCATTTATACATTACAAGGAGTGCAATGGATTGAATTCTGTTGGACAGTTCTAATGATAGGCATATTTAGAGCATCACATTGCAATTTGCATGGAAGGCCCAATCAACGGAAACGATAACAATAATTTAGAACAATGCATTCCAAATCCTAATTTTAATAAAGGGCGAAACTTATAGGCCTGCATGTTTAGCACTGGCTGATCTTATGACAGACTTTTTCATGATAATGTATACACCACCAAAGAAGCATATAACCAATTATGACTTAAACCCTTGTCACAGTACAAAACAAACACTGCGTAAGTAATATTATTTGGAAATAAGGAAAATATTTATTTTTAACTCTCATGTCAACATAACAGTGGTGGGCTCAGTTCTGTTAAGGCTGATTATCAGGGTCAATGATATTGTGCAGCCTTTAACTTTGCCAGTTGAATAGGGAAGGGGCTATTCTAGTCCATTGTCCTTGTACTAGGTGACTGGCACAAGTTGATACTGGCACCCAGTAAAAGCCAGATCGCATCTAAATGTGAAGCCTGTTTCATCTCACAAAAAGACACCAGTAAGTGCAATTGGTGTAGAAGGTACTGAATATACTGCCCAATTCCTTAATGGGGCTGTGGAGTGTATTATAACCGAGTCATCTTCTGAGAGGGAATGTTGAGCCAAACATAGAGATACAAATACCCTAGATAGTTGAAACGTTACATTAATTAAATTGGGTCATCTTTGAACACTGCCAGTTCAAGCAACAGGTTCTATCTGCAATACCATGGTAGGAAATGACAATCGTGTTTGTCAAGAGGAAGCCGCAGACCATCGCATTCCTTTTATGGCATCACCTAGCTAACGTTAACTTTACATTCGATCTAACCAGGAAGTAGATCTAGTTAGCAAGGAAACGACTTTAACCGACGCAAATGGGACAAGACAGATATTAAAAATGACAAACGTTTCAAGCTAACGGAGTAAAAAGTCCGAAGTCAGGATTTTCATTTAAAGAAATTGCCGGTGACGCCTATATTACTGGTAGTTGGTTGATGAACTCGAGTGAATGAATATAGTCAGGGTAACATTAGCTGTGCGGTTGCCTAGTTAGGTAAGCTGTTAAATGTTAGCCCAGCTCTGATAGAATACGAACAATGTTCAACCCGTAGACCTCCAATGGGCAAATTGTAAGCCCCTCAGTTGTAGGTCTTGGAGTTTGATGGGTTAAGTAAAACCTAGTGACTGACTGAGTAGTACATAGCTAGCCAACAACGTAGGCTACCGACCATGCAGCTAAGCTAATTTAAAAACATTTAGTTAGTACAGCCTAAAAAATCCTGCTACCTTACCAGTCGGTGTTAGATTTTTCATTTACCACTTCTTTGTACGCAGCTGTCAAGGCTGGGCCATTTTTGCTGAGGTTCACCGCCATCGTAACGCTGAGTATAGCTAGCCAGCTAGCTATCCAGGATGCGCCCTTCCTTCGGAGGAGTGGCAACGGTGCTGAGTTTGGAGATTTCCGCTATGCAAGCTGGCTACTACTAGAGGCGCACTATATCCCCCCCGGGACGTCCCGGCTTTAATTTTGCACTGAACTCCAAAAGGGCGGGGCTTTCATCTAGGTATATTTATCCATGGATATCCACCACCAAGCCATGCTTACTTTCTTTAATGAAATGTTCACATCTTTTTGTAAAGGATTCAGAATGAGATAGAAGGGCACGTAAATTACTCTTTCATTACACCGCACTTCTACCATACCCACTTGAGACTTCAAATCAAACGTACCCTTCGGAGTATGCAAATACACAAGTCATGCAACCTATTAGATGAGGCCACTCATCCTATTGACTTCGTCTCATTTTTGACTCGACTTGTTGAGCTCAAATTAATTGTAATCGCCCAGGTTAAATTTTAGTGTGCAGACACAAAATCCCACTGGGCAAAATCTTTTATTTGTGATAATGGGCCATACAAATAAAATTGACTTGATTATATATGTCATAGAATGGCCACTTTGTCCTCTCATAATAGTTTTTTTAAGATCATCACCCATCAGCCACCTTGCTCTTCATAAACTACCACACCACTTCTCTGGTGTGAACATGCTCATGTGAAAAAAAGAGGGAAGGTCAAAAAATAACTAAAGCTGTTTGTAAAACAAAGAGAGCTTTATTCGTGTTTTTTTTCACAAAATCAATGATTATTTTCAATATTTTGTGTATGCAAGGGGTTTTGTTCATGGTGACAGATCAACTATGTATATTCCAAATAGTTTGATGCATTGTTGTCTGAAGGCTGGTCTTGCGTTTCAGAGAAAGGATATTTCATAAATTAGAACTACTATGTCATTCATATAAGCAATTTGCATGTCTACAGATGAAATAAATTAACCTTTACGCAAAACAGCCCTGATAGCAAATTTACATTTCATGACATGTTCTCTGTATGTATATACAAAATGAGGGTTAAGGCTAAGATTTTAGTCAAAGGTGTTAGGCAGATGAATTGTAACGAAATCCCTGATATCTGGCAAATGGCTGTGAGAAGGTTCATAAGAGTGCAAAGCCAAGCTGCCTACACGAACTCTATTGAAACACAGTGAACAAATTCATTCGAATCTAACTAGCACCACTCACACCAGGCTATCTGTCCGAAAAAGTAACGACGCTGCATTCAGTCGTACAATCTGAGGATAACACAGCTAACAAATAAATAAATAAATAAATAGCCAAACGAGCAACCAAAACAATTAAACAATGCAAAGTTTGGACTAGTAGTATTACACGCATATATTTTCACTATTGTTGGCCAGCAGCATAAGGATTTTCACTGCATTCAGAGAGGATAATGTTGCAGAAGCCTTTCAATATTCCCTTTATTTTGGGACATCCAGTTCTGAATAATTCAACATCTATTAAATATTCTTGGCTCAAAAACTATGGCCTTACTTCTACTATTTATAGACTCTACATGTTTTACACTTTATGTTTGACCCCTCTGGATTTATCTATTCAGTTTAACACCTAGTGTTCTTGTCTCCTTTTGACAGAGCTATTAGTTCCCTTTCCATTGGCAGCATCAAAAGGTAACTGGGTACTTTGACTAAAATATCACAAAAAAGCTAACTACTTGAATATCTTCAAACAGTGATATTGAAGCTAATTACATAATGACATGTTACAATCTTTTTTTTATTCTGATGACATCAAAATTTAGTCTTCAAATAAAGCTTTCAAAATAACTCCCAATACAGAAGGGGGGGAAATCACAAATCTACCATCTGGGCAAACTGTTGTTCTGTCAGTGTAAGCTTTGAATCCAAAACATAGTGTAGCTTTTGCAGACCCAAGGATAAATGAAATCAAATAGTTGAGAAAATATATTTTGAGAAAATAACCAATACTAAATGCAATTTACTGAAGATGGTATTGCAACAGCTTCAAGTTATTCATGTGAAAGGTATGGGACCTCTTTTGACAAAGTTCCACAAATACTACCTTTAGTAAATAAGCATACATAAGTTATGATTCATATGGTCTGCAAAATGTCTGCTGGAATTTTCATCTCGATAGTAAATGACCCGAGGTGCAAGCAAGAGCTTATGACACCATGCAACCTAGTAATTTATTAACAATACACTTTTTAGCCATTTTTAAGCATTCACATTCACATCCAAGTATTGTTCAAAAACAATAAAAGCATTGTGGTGACGGACGGTTGAAAAAGCCCCCTCTCCAAGTTAAATGTTAGTACTTGTGGAACAGCACACAGTATTGTGCAACACAAGACATCTGCACCTATATTCATTGAGTACCTTAGGGGTGCTGATCTAAGACTCATCAGTTTGCCTTTCATAATTTTTTTGTCATGTAAACTGACAAAAGATGCAAGATAAGTATAATTTTGTAAGCTTGATGATATGTTTCACGTTCATCTTTCTCACCATGCGTTACTACATGAGTTTTCCATAATGTGGGTCATGGGTCAGCCCCTGAAAAGGCTCATGACTAGGCTAGATACCTGAGCAGCTGTATATTGAGGATGTGGCACACAGCTAACTATATATGAAAGAGTAGCTATGCCTATAGCTAAACAACGGTTAACATGTAATACAACAGTTGGATATAGTGTGTTGTGACACAACCCATAGGTGGATGTTGAGAGAACCAAGTACAAGGACAACATGGTTGAGAAAAAATGTACAAGACCCCCTTGTCTTAAGCAAACAAAGCCCAATAACTCCCAGTCTAGGGGAAGCTGGCTTGTTTAGTAGCTTAGTTTCCCAATCTTTTCAAAATGATTGAATACTGCTGTTTTTCCAGATGAAATAAGTTATCAAATTTATGCCTTCTCTTTCACATTTGTGGGGGGTAGAGACAGTATGTGGTGACCAGTATCTGGAACTACTGTGAGCAACAAAACAACTGCTGGTAATAACCAGCAGTAGCCATGCACCATTTTGTGCTGAACAGTGAACATTATGCTTCAATTGCACATCCATTGTTTAAAAACAATACAGAAAGGCCACTGAACAGATAGAAATACAAATAATACAAGACATCCAGTGGGACACATACAGTATCTTTGAAATGAGGGAGAACTTCAGCTCATGTAATCAACCAGTTTGCCATTGGTTAACAGAAGTGTATGATTTTTATCAAGAAATGATAATGATCAGTATGAATAGTAACACTGATAGTAATAATAATCATGATCATAATAGTAATAATAGCAAAATAACAGTTGGATGTCTGACTGTGGTGGTATTAACTGTGAACAGGTTCCAGTATTCCATATGGGAGTGCTTTCAGGAGTCTATGAGGTCCTGCTCAGCAGATCCACATGGGTCACAAAGAACAGTACATGGCAGCAGCTCAGCACATGAAAGCCAGGTGGCACTGTACCTTGTATCTCTCTCAAGCCGGTGGTGTGATATGAAGTTATTTTTTCCTCTGTTGCCCATTTCCTTTCCCTTAAATACCAAACATGTTTCTTTACTTCGTTTTTTTCATTTTGAGCTCACTGAAATTATCACATTGCATACTTCTGTGTCCATTCTCTTGCTAGTCTGTTGTACCTGAAAACAAAAAAAGTCAGGTTTGACTACCTTCATATAGCAGCTTTGCAAAGATTTTGGTTATGTCAAAGACAATGAGGCCTTTTATCTGGCTAACAAATAAAAAGATGGTGATAAAAGCACATGTGCTCAGAACTCACTTTTCCCTGTCAGCTTTGTATGTATGGGCGATCTCTGGTACTAGTGGGTCATCCGGGTTTGGATCACAAAGCAGAGAGCAAATAGACAATAGAACTACAAAAGAATGAATCAAATTAAGTTGATGAGATGAGGCAAGTAGTTAGACATACTTCTGTTACTGACTAAGATCTTAAAAAGAACATGAAGCCTTCTAAGATTTATAAATCTCCTCATATGTCCCCAAAGGGAAAGGCATTACTCAGAAATTGCTACCGAGAAAGATATTGACCATCCTCTATTTTATCGAAGAGATGCATGTACAGTTAATTATGGCATTGAGCTTTTTTATATAATCATGAATATTAAAAAAATAATAATAACAGCAAGCACCAATTTGTGGGTTCAAACCTTTCCGTGTTCAACGGAAGGTAGTAGCTCAATCAGCCAAAATTAAAGCAACAAGGAGCAATGAGTAGGTTTCAGGCTTCACAAAGCCAAGGAAAGTCCCTTTAGTTAGTTTGATCCTGTTCAAAGAAGGAGCAAGACCAATGACAATTGTTTAATCATTATAATGTATGCAGAAAAAAATCTAAATTCAATAAAGATGTCCATGTATTTAATGTTATCTTGTCTACCATATAGTAAAGGCATTGGGGAACTCATTGATTAATAAAAAAATCAAATTCCGTGTTAATTAATATTTCTTTCCAAAAAGAATTAATAAAATTTAATACTTTGACTAGATTGTGACAGGAAATAGTTATTATGGTGCTAAGCCATTTCCTTTGCCCTGTTTTGGCAAACAATCATCCAAGCTGTGAGGTATGTTTGATCTGTTGCTATATGCTGTAGATGAAAGAGGTGTATACACTTGAAGACTCCAAGTGTAGCTGATTGATTACATTAACTATCTTCAGAGTAGAACTTTCAATACATAAGCATATCAACTGAAATATGTGTTTAATTGTAGATTATGTTGAATCCATTCACAATTTTCAGTTAGCTGACACTTTTATCCAAAGCGACTGAGATCTGAGAGATAGTTAGCTTGTACAGGATTATGAGTCTAAGCCTAACTGGGCTTTGAACTCTTGCTCTCCAATGGAAGAGCCAGCATTCTTACCTACTAAGCTATGCAACTGCCACATTTGGGTTAAATATGTACTTGATAAGAAATTTAGCAACTTATGTAGTAATTCTGCATTTCTTATGTAACTCATAATAATAAGTAATGCGATAATCTAAGAACATTAGAATACTTCAAATGTTCTTTATGCAAAACACTAGCCCCGGCCTAAATGATTCCCTTATCAGTCCCGCAAGGGAAAATTTGGATTTCTCTATATTTTTGATCCAACCTATTGTATAGGAGCAGTGAGCTGCCAACATATGGCGCCCAGTGAGCAGTTGGGGGTTCAGTGTCTTGCTCATGGACACCACGACATGCTATGTGCAGGACCAGGGATCAATCCCGCAACCTTCTGATTGCCAAACGACCGCTCTACCCACTGTGGTATGCCGCTCCAATGGAAGAATACTGTCTCATAATACAATTTTGTATCCCAAGAAAGTACGGTGAGTCACTGTAGTGTTCAGTCAGTCTTTCTATCAGTTTAAACATAAACGATTGTAACAATTTAAGCGTTGGGGAGGAAATTCTGGGGGGGGGGTTATCAACCTGGTTTTCTCAGCTGGATTGTAAGACGTTTTGGTGCAATTTATTCAAAAATCAGATGAATTAGAAAATCTACTGCAAGTATAAATTGCGTAAGACACTGCATATCATGCAGGACTCACTGTTTGACATATCTAAAACCTTTTCAACATGTGGTAATTAGTGTGGAAAGAATGCCTTTGTCAATTTCGACAGCATTTGATACTTGTGGAGAAACACATGTTAATCAATTTTGCATATTTTGAAAAATATAGGGATGTAGTTCAGAATCGACTATAGGTTGCAGTGAGGCAAACATGGTCAAACATCAGTAGATGTGCTGAAAAAAAATTCCACTCCAAGACATATGGATGATTAATTTTTCCAAGTTTGAAAGGTGAAATGTCTAGAAATTTTGATTTAATGTCATAGGCCATGCCCACTTCAATCATTAACACGTTTTAGAACTGACTCGAGTCATGAACCAAATTTCATATGAATCCAACATCAATTACGAGATATAAACTTTTTGCAATTGTACCATCAAATGTGCTCAATGAACACTCCTAAACATATGAGTAAGTTTCATGTTGATTCAATATTACTGAGTTATTCAATTTTCCTGCTAAACTCTGCCCTTTGTGAAGTTTTTGATTGATGGTGGCCAAGTCTTTGGACTGATTTTGCTAATTTATATTAGAATTGTCTATCTAAGTTTTATCTAAGGCTATATGTTAAAATGGTTTTGAAACAGTAAAACACCTTCTTCTTCTTCCTCAAAATAGATATCCAATTGCTTTTTTAGGCCATGCAAATAAGCAAAATAATACATCTTTATGGACTTTAATAGGACAATTGAACTTGTTGACCACATTCAGCTCGATATGTATGTTAAAATTCAAGTAAATTGGATCCCTATGTGGGTGTCCTGCCCCCCAACGTTTTATTTAAATATTCATTATAGTGCTACCATGTGGGTAATTGCAGTCATGTTTCTTTTGAAGCATTTTCACACCATTTCCAGTTATTTTGCTAAGTTTCATATCTCTAAATTATTCCATCTCACAGGAATTTGATCTGTGGCATCAGAGAACAAATAAAGAAGTCTGTTTTTTGTGTTACAATTAGTCCCCAGGTTGTGAGGGTGAACACAGGCCTAGATTAAGCATGGGTGATTGAGGCCAGTTGTCCTACCTAAAGCCCCCTAGTGGGATCAAACCTGTGATGCCTGGCTTGTCATTTCTTGACATGCACACTCTTGCACTAAACTAGTTCCCCCCGTGACATAAAGAAAAAAAAATCAATGAGGATAACAACAACAATAATAAATCAGCAGAAACTCAATAAGGTCCTACCCCTCCAGGGTTTGGACCCTAAATATAAATATGCACCATCTTAAAAACAAAATAAATAGATAAATAAATAAATAAATACTATGATTACCTACCTTTAGATACTGTAAGTGCAGGGGACCACTGTGACCTTAATATATCCAAACAAATGCTTCCATTGCTGTTTATGTTAGGATGGTAGATTTTTGTTGTGAATGCAACCTACCATAAAAAAGAAAACTACATTTTACAAATAAAGTCAAAGGGGCTGTCTTAACTATACAAAAAGAATGATTGAAGGTACATTAGCAAAATTACAATAGCGTCACCTAAACATGTTAGAGAATAGTCTTTCCAACTTACTTTTGGTGGTTTGAAGGGGTAATCTGTGGGGAAGTGAATGGTGAGAAAAAACACTCCACCTTGATAAGGGCTATCAGGCTATTGAAATGGGGGAAACATGTTAACTTATTAGAGAGCAACTTTAATGACTGAATACCATTAATGTATAATTATTTAACTATCATTAAAGGGACATAGGCTCATTTTACGTATCACCATTGGTCGCAACATTATGGGGTGGACACGGACTTAGATGGAGCTTGGGGGATTAAGGCCAGATGTCCTTCCTGAAGCCTTGCAGTGGGTTTGAACCCGCTGTCTCTGGCTTGTCAGTTCCCGAAGCATGCACTCTTCAACTAAACGTTTACTTAAGTATCAATTATTGTTATTATGAATAAAAAATATGGAAATGACTTACTGGACCCATTATTGTAGCTTGCCAATGAAACACTGAGGGGAAAATATGACAGTGTATGATAAAATGCCCTTTGGTGATGCCATTTAATCAATCTACAGTAAAACACAGTAATCTTCACATTTTTAATCAGAAGATGTTAGTGCTGACATTATTACTCCTATGTTATTTTTATAGATTCACTTGGCAACAGGAAACATACAAGCACAGCATACCTAGTAATGAGGTATAACCAAGACTAAAATATCAGTTTATTAACTACTTACAGTCATCTCCAACTGGTCCAGCAGAACATTGTGCAGGTGGGTCCCTCTGCAAGTCCGTTAGCTCCTACAGAGAACAAAATCCATATATAAGTAAAATATCTTAACCTTACAAGTCAGAAAAAATCCCTTTCTTTTAACTTTTGGCATCAGAAAGAGGGAACAAAGACTAAGAAGAAATAGATTCAATTTCATTCCGCAAACACTTTTATCCAAAGTGAGGTACATTTGAGAGTTAGACACACTGTAAAAAAGAAAAAAATATTTTCAAAAAGAAAGAAAGGAAGGCTTATGTGATGAGCCATTTCCACATGTCAAATTCTAACTTGAGGGCTTTGGTAGTTCAGTTAATAGAGTGCTTGCTTTGGGAACTGATGAGCCAGAGGCAGCAGGTTCAAACCTACCACAGTGCATCAGGATGGGCATCCAGCTTTAATGCCCCCCAAACTCCATCTAAATTCTTGTTCATCCCCACAACATGGGGACGAATCATGACACGTAAAACGGGTCTCTCTCATATATCAAATTCCAAAATATCAATTCAAAACTAGAATTAATTTATTTTTCACTTGTGTGACTGTCAAGTCCACTTATATTTCTGGCTCACATAAATGTATAATGTAACCTTGTGTCAATTAAGTCTAACCCAAGTAGATCTGTTTCCTCCCTAGGACAGTCAATATGCAACATGATCGTGAAGAATTTATAATGCACATCATTGAAAACTAATTTTCTTCCTCTAGTAGCTGGTAGTACAATTATCGATGGTATTAAAAGATAGCAAAAAAGTTTAATTTGGCTCACTGTGACCATTGTATTTGGACTAGGGTGGGATGCCCTTCCTGATGTCCTGGGATTTAACCTGCAGGACCTGATTATGTAATATTTTCAAAAAAATACCAACATCACAATTGAAGCGGTTTATACAATGTGTAAAATGTGCATCTTCAATTCACTTAAATCCATATGCAACTGGAACTGCCAAGGTTTTTTTCCTCTGCCTCAGTTCTGCTTTCCACTTTACTGCTATAATACTGCAAATATTCCCTAATTGGACTAATAAAGGAATATTTTATCTTTCAATTAACAATTTGCTCCTCAAAAAGGTCATACAAATAGTTCTTAAGGAGGGGTTGAAATAGCTGGTTATCAGTTTTTTGAGTGTGTTTAAATTATTTTTCTACAAATATCTCTAAATAGACTGTTTAGGGGAATTATGGCTCAGTGGGTAGAGTGATTGTCTGGCAATCGGAATGTTGCAGGTTCGATCCTGGCACCTGCAGAGAAGCATGTTGAAGTGTCCTTAAGTGAGACACTGTTCCCCCAACAGGGGGAACTGGTGACTGGTTTGGGGTGTATCTCTGCCTTTTTGACAATGGATGGATAAACTGTAAAACTATAAAAAAATATTTTTAAAAAAAATTTTAAGAAAAAAAGTCCCTTTTGTGTACAAGTCAACTTCATATAGTGGTACAATAGAAATAGAATGAGTAAAACAGACATTCCATTTCAAATTAACATAGCAGGATAGTCATAGCCATAGCAAATTTTATTTGAACCACTACTATTTGCAAGGAAACTGTGACTGAAAACTACAGAACTAAATTCAATTTTAAATGACTTGTTCAAGTTGCAAGCTCTTTTTTTTCCTACAGTTGGTATTTCTGTATTTGCTGAATTGAGGTTTTTCAGTCAAGATCAAATGAGCAGTGGAGTAGTACAAACAGTTATGGCTCCACTGATGTGTGGTGGCACCATAATAGCTAACAATTGCCGTTTTCCTTGAACTACTGAAATTACCATGCCAAACAATGTCTGTTTTCCCCCAATTCTGTGGGTGCTACAATATTTTCAACTGAGTAACAAAATTCAACAGTGCCATCTAGCGGTCTTAATTGAAATGCAGTGTATTCGTATGACAAAATCACATTGTACAAGTCACTTTGGAAAATAAATAACTGGGCCAGCTAGACGAGTAAAAAAATCAAAACAAAACAGCAAGTTACAGTCTGGGAAATGCAGTAACTTGGTATTGAATGTTTCTGTTAATCTTTATTCGAGCATGGCCTGAAAGAGTAATGATTTAGTCACATAGGGCATTTATATAGCGCTTTTCTAGTCCACTGACCACTCACTCAAATCAGCATTCTAAGACAGCAGTTCTACATTACTTATATTGCCTTGGGCTCAATAAGGCACATATTAGACAACACACTACAAAAATTTTAGTCGATTATCACACTCTAATCCAATTTTGATACTATTCTGGAAAAAATACACCTACTAGTTTCAAATGAGTTATTTCCTTGTGCTAGCATTAACTTTGATCACAACCACGAGACAATGTTCATTTCATTAACGTAAAAACAATTCTGAAAATATTACAAACCACAAACAGAGATGCCAGTAAGTCGTAGATATATTCATGTTATCTAACTTCACTAACTCCGTTTACGAAAAAGTTTTACAAATGAAGGACATCACCTCATTTCTGCTCGGAAGAGTGACCCATTGATGAGATTTTTTAACTCTTGTTTTAGACTGTTTAGTAGGCTTACCGGACACCATCCTTGACCTAAGGATAATTTGAAATCACTGTTGTTGTTTTTTTGCCATGACAGCATGTTAGCTGAACAAACAGGTATCATGCTAGGTAACTAGTCATCAATTACATGGCAGCTATTTAAAGGATATTTGTTAATCCCATTGAAGTGATATTTAGAGGGGAACATTACCTACTTTGAGTTAAAACCCTGGAGTTCTAAAAAGGGCAACAAGATGGTGCCCGCTATACATCTATATCCATCATGTGGGAACTTTTACTGCCATAAATCAAGAAGCTGCAATTTACAGTAATTGGAAATAAATATATCCTAACTGGCATGACAAGGATAAAGGATTAGAATTAGTATATCAAAGAGCCCATCACTGAATATCTATTGAATAGGGGCCTGTTTGTATCTGCAAATATTGTGAACAAAACAGATATAGAGTTGTGATAGCAACGACAATTTAAATTGAGATTTCCCCCGTTATTCAACAACTCTTTAGATGAAGCCTGTCTATTCAGTTATATAAATACACACCCTGCCCTGCTCCAGTGCCCCACTTGCCATCCCATATATGGAAACACTGACATTAGGGTTCAATTTTGGCAACCTACAAACAGCTGTCATGGAACGACTGTATATATAATCGGCTAGTCTTCATAATAAATACATAAACAGCTGGAAAGCTCGATGTTCACGAAAAAAGATTGTATTTAAGCAGCGTATCAGACCTAAGACCTAGAATCCAAAGCTGCTATGTAATGCTAGCCATGCGGAGCTATCTGGTTAGCTTGTTTTAGTTCGTGACATTCACACTAAGTATTGATAAGCAGTTACAAGTATGCAGCAAAGTCTGATATAAGGAGTGGGGGGAGGGGGGCAAAGAGACTAAAAAAGTAATACGAAATAGCAGGATGACAGCAGTATTTCCACTGCCAAGGAAGCAAGCACTGCGCAAAAGGCCACCGATGTTAGCTCGTCTTTGTCTATCATTAATTTTAGAGGCGCACAGAAAGGGAGCAACAAAGCCAAAATCAATCTATATTAATTTGCAACCTAACATGTTTATGGGAGGCCTCAATACAACGATAACCTACTGAGTGAAAACTATAGTGTACACACTGAGAAAATATCTCCCCAAACACAAACAAAACCCAACATAAATACTCACCTTTTGAATTCTTTTCAGCGCCATTGCTTAAATGGCTATGCTTGCTAGCCTGACAGCTAACAGTTAGCACTCGACACATACAATTCGAGATTACTGGCGTAGTAAATCACACCTTAAGTGTAAATAAACAAGCTAACTTTGACATGGAAATCGGCTCGGGGGATTCTCAGTTTCCAAATCAACTTCCGCGTAAGAAATGTTTACTATGGTTGCTGCTTTCACATGAGCTTTACTGTACAGCAACCAAGATAATTCACTCCCTCCCCAGGCTCATCCCGACTCTTCTCGCTGCCTGGCACAGGGGCCTGCGTATTATCGCGAGATGACAAAACTCGTGGCGAGTCCTAGTCTCCGGAATTGGTGCCTGTAGTTGAGCGTCTGAACACGTGTCTGTTTTATTGAACGTTTTGTCCGCTGTAAAAGAAAAAAAAGAAAAGAAAAAAGAAAAGAAAAGAAAAAAGAACATACACATATGCCCGTACACGGGAAAAGACAACGCACACGTACACAAAGAGTAGGAGGCAGGAGGAAGATATGTCATCACCAAAAAGTCGAATCAGTCCACCTGGACACAACGTTTACAGGGAGAAACGTTTCATCACGCGTCTAAGTGACTTCTCCAGTCTCCACTGAGTGCAGGTATCTGTTAGCTTTACACGGAGGGCCAAGGAGGCTGTACCAGCCAGTTTCAGTTAGTACTATTCAACTGAAAGTACGGAAAGTGGGAACAAAATTGCACATCAAATTTGAGACCATTTCTATTGATCATACATACATGACATAACAGTTGATATGATAGCATGATAGTGCTCATTTACATTAATTGCTGAATTATACCATCGTAGAAGCTTGATGATCCCACGTTGTTAACTTTTTTTCTCCAATGAAAGTCTTCAAAATCTAAACGAGAGACTTGCTTTCTTATCATATCAGAAGGCAGATTCGCACATAGTTGGTTGACTGGAATTATGGGTTGGCATGATGTTGCTCAGTGATAGGTTTTTATACTGAAATACAAAGGTAATGGCACAAGTGAAATCAAGGAATATGAGAATCCAGGAAATAAAATCCTTAAAGTAACAACAAGATGGTTATTTATTATTATTATTATCATTCGTAGTAGTAGTAGTAGTAGTAATAGTAGTATTGTTGTTATTATTTTATTTTTGTTGCTATGAATGTACTTTTTGTTATTCCTAGTTCTACTTATAGTAGTGTTGGAGCTAGCTACAGCATTAGGAGCAAATAACATCCCCAATTCAGTTTTATGTTCTGCATAAAGTAGCATTCAATGTAGAGAGTAGGGATGAATACAATAAAGAAAAATCACATAGGCAAATTTGATTGTTCCTGGCAACAACACACTGTCAGGCATCTATAGAAACGTCATACTAAACATGTAGCAGCGTTTCAACATGGACAAAACATGTCCACACGGTGTCACTATTTGAAAGGTCCTAGATTAGGAATGAGCACATAGAAAACAAAACTATTGCCAAAATTTCATACATATATGACATTCATCAAACGAATAATGTGTATCCAAACTAAATTATAACAGGTAAAGAACACTGGGGAGTGCAGCCAGCTGCATTGTGAAATGTCTCTTTTCTAGAAGCTTTAATGTTGAATGAATTCATAGTTGAGCACAAATGTGCATCACACTGATTCAAGACAGCACAATCAGTTCTGACACGTATTCTATATCTCTTTTTGTAGGATTATAAGGAGGTGAAGAAACACCATAGAATTGTTCATTCAATGCCCAATCATTGTAAACGCATATTCATCTGAGTCAGCTGCACGCTCCAATTTCTGCACAGCCGTGTCTTGCAAAGACCCATGAACTTCTCTTTATATGTCTTAAACAAGAGTGAAAAAAGCTCTCATTATTATAGTGACTATCAGTGAATGGGTTGCAGTGTTCATTCTTCTTAAATGGCTGATTCGATGTCAGGTTGAGGATCCTATAGTCAATGTGACACTGAGAGGGACCATTTTCTTTAGGAAAGCTGGAGATTCCTTCAGATAATATCTTATTGTTTGCTCATCTCTGTGCTCTCAATGACCTGACTGTCCTCAGGGCTTGTCTGTAATCAGATTCAGCCAGCAGCAGAGGTAGCAGGGGCCTTGTGTTCCGAGTTTGTCTTCTTGGAGAGGCCATTTATCAGCATGAGATTTTCAGACACGGTTAAGCCAACACTTTGTTGGCTTGAAGCCTCTGCACACAGTCATCCTACCATGGTTTTCCTCTGTAATCCAAATGTGCACTGTTTTGAAAACTACTGTGCAGTTTCTATAATATGTGACTCAGACTTGAAGCTCGGCCCTTCAGCCACGGGGGTGTATCAGTTGCTACCAGGGATATTCAGAAAAATGTGTGTGGAGGAATGAACCTTCAAGGTAACCAGTATGTGCTTTTTTTCTTCCTCTTTCTTATAGATAAGATCACGTTAGCCTGTGTAGGGGAACCCCCACCTTTACCCCGGAGGTGAGTTTTCAGTTACAGCACCATTGCCCCGAGACTCGAATGATGTATGAGTAAAGG
>OMLC01022496.1:18488-34242 GCA_900302585.1 Regalecus glesne | reverse complement strand
TCTTTTTGTCTCTCTCTCTCTCTCCCTCCCTCTCTCTCTTTCTCTCTCCTCTTCTTTCTCTCTCTCTCTCTCTCTCTCTCTGTCTCTCTCTCTCTCTCTCTCTCTCTCTCTCTGTCTCTCTCTCTCTCTCTCTGTCTCTCTCTCTCTCTCTGTCTCTCTCTCTGTCTCTCTCTCTCTCTCTCTCTCTGTCTCTCTCTCCTCTCGCTCTGCCCCTCTCTCTCTCTCTCTCTCTCTCTCTCTCTCTCTCTCTCTCTCTCTCTCTCTCTCTCTCTGTCTCTCTCTCTCTCTCTCTCTCTCTCTCTCTCTAGCTGTCTGTCTGTCTCTCTCTCTCTCTCTCTCTCTGTCTCTCTCTCTCTAGCTGTCTGTCTGTCTCTCTCTCTCTCTCTCCCCGTCTCTCTCTCTCTCTCTCTCTCTCTGTCTCTCTCTCTCTCTGTCTCTCTCTCTCTCTCTGTTTCTCTCTTCCCCCCCACACACAAATCATCCACCCCATTCCCTCTTGCTCTCCAGTGTAGTCCAAGAGAGTCAGTGTGAATAATGGTACTGTAATAGTGTGTAATTGCAATAATCAATACACCGTGCGTATTAAAGAACTCTCTGTTAGTCGATATTTAGATATGTCAACAATATTTCCAGCAGATTAAATGCAAACTTGGCCTCCGTGCCTTCCATCACTCTTTCGGCTCCATTACCCCCGCTGGTGTTCGTTGGGTATGATTTTATTTCCTGGTGTCAGCAGCATGCATCACAGTGTCCCGGTGCTGCTATAGGTGTTTAATATTAAAGCATTTCTATCACAGTTGGAATGTATATCCTGCCAAACCATCCATGTTTGAAGAGGACACTTTAGTTGGGACCCTGTTGGCCACAGTAGCTTATAGTGTAAGAAAGGGTTTTCAGCACCATAGGTCTTTACGCCCCATCAGACATAACCTCAAGCACAATGCATTCCAGATTGATTATGAAGCAGATTGTAGGGTAGACCATTAAATCTCTACCAAAACCCTCTTTATTTGTTCCAGAGCAGGGTGCAGTGTTTTACCGCAGTCTCTGCTTTCTGGCATATGTTCACATTCTGCGTGACTCCCCTTCCTCTTTGTATGTGATCTGAAAGTTCCTCTGCAATGAATCTAAAATTGTTATTCAGAAAAATTGCTGTAATGACAGACGGATGGTTGGTAATTAGCCCGCATTTGCATGTGTGTGTACTTTGTTCTTACTGATTTCCTCATTTCCATTCTAACAAATGCTTACTGCACTAAATAGCAGTTGTCTCCAGTATCCGTTTTGTCATCTGTATTCATCTTGACTTGGGTGAAGACAGAAGTCAGACTTCCGCGGCTCGGTAAATAAGGAGGGAAATAAAAACGTCCTAGTCTGCCGCTAACATTAACCAACAATGCAACGGCATTGACTTACCTCCCTTGTCAATTCACTCATCCATCCTTAAGCTCATCCTTACACCTATCCATTCATCATCCATTCCTCTGTGTATCCATTCATCCTTCTGTTCATTCAGCCATCCATCCATCCACCACGCCCTTTCCTCCACTCTATCTTTATCAGTGCTTCCTGCTTCTCTCCAGATGGTCCCTCCAGGCTGTTACCCAGTCAGAGGAGTTCTCTTGTATCTCTCTCTGTCCAGGCAGTGGTAGGTGGAGGTGAGCAAGCCATGACAAGCCCCACAGTGGAGGAACACTGCCCCCTCCAGGGTGGGCTGACCCCACCTGGTAAACTGGGAATGCAGGCCTGAGGGTTGCAATCACTTTCAGAGGTAGCACCATAAACAAACATTGAACAATCATCAGTACTGATCAGTTGGTGGCAGGTGACTCTGGACTTTTAAACATGCCTGACCTTCTTGTTCTGAGTGCAGCCTCTGATGCCATCTCACATAACAGCCATGCTGGGTCCAGCCTGGATGAAGCTTCATCGGGACCAAGAGAAGCTGCTCGGAGAGGGTAAGCATGGTTACTGAGGCATTCCGTGTTGTTGTCAGGTGTAGAGGTGAGTGTTCATGTTCTCATTTAGAATCAATTTGGACAGATTGCCAAACGTATGTATGATCTCGTAGGGGTTTTTTCTCACCACTCCAGTTTCTTCCTCTGTAAAGCCACTTCGCTCTTCTATTCAAAGTTTTCATTGTGTACAATTAGATAAGATGCACTTTATTAATCCCAGGGGGAGATTAATCTTCTGCAGCTGACCCATCCTAACACACTGTGCAGGGCCTGGGGACCAACTCTGATGCTTCTCATCATGCCTCAGAGAGGGGCACAGACAGGAGTAAAGGTCTGTTTTACATGTCATGATTAGACCCCACAGTGTGGGGGATTGACACAGACCCAGATAGAGAGTGGGGGATTAAGGCTAGATGCCCTGCAGTTGGATTGAACCTGCAATGCCTGAGTTGCGTGCTCTACTGCTGAGCTACTGTTACCCATGGACCCAGACAGGAGTATTCACCTTTAGTGCATGCCTTGCAGACATAGGAAGAACATATGAACTCCATGCAGAGAGGGCCTGGGAAGGCCTGGGGTTCAAACTCAGGACCTTCTTGCTGTGAGCCAACAGAGCTCTCCACTGTGTTGTGCTAGTCAATGTCTGCCATTGACAGATCTGTTCTCACAGCGGTGCATCCTTCTTCAGGATCAGCATGGATGATCTCTATGGAGGGAGAATCAATGGACTCAGCCACAGATGGTCTACTCTGTCTCCTCTGGTACCTCTCTTACTTCTGGGAACAATCAATGGTACTTTTGTGCATGTACACTGATGGAAAGTAGTCTTGATGGATCTACTGACGGTACAAACATCTCTTTTTCCAACCACCAAGAAACTTATAGGAGTATTCACCCTTGACCCCTACATGACCTTCATCTCACCTTTCTATAAGTCTCTCTTGCTGTGTTATCTACCTGTCTCTCTCTCTCTCTCACACACACACACACACACACACTGTTTGTCTGTCTCTGTCTTTGTCTGTTTCTCTCTCTCTCTCTATCTGTCTCACTCTGCCTGTCTCACTTTCTCATTCTTCTTTTGTCATGGGTTAATTGTGTCTTATGTTGTCTTTCATCTAATCATTAATTTTTTCTTGGAGTACTTCAATCCTCCTCTCTCCCATCGCTCCTCCCTTGTCTTTTATTTCACCACCTCTCACTTCTGCAGGATTGCTGTGTTGTTTCACACCCCCAGTCGACTTCCCATGACAATGGGTGACCCTGTTCTTTTTACAGGACAGCTCCTCTGGATAACATCCTCCAGGTAAGGAGAGGAAGGTTTTAGACCATCTCATGGCTTACTATCTCCCCTCTCCCTGCTCCCCATTGTGCCGTGCATAGCAAGTTAAACCAAAGAGGAAAATGTCCGAGAGACATTGACAGTGGATGGGAGGGGAAAGAGGTGGATTATGGGGACAGCGGTTGGGTGGATGTTGTACAAAACCCTCAGGTGTCTCTGCTTTGAAATCTTTCACCTCCCCATGTGTTCTAGCGAGCTCCAATGTATCTGTGAGCAGCTAAGCTACAACGTGTATGGATTAGGAATGTCTTGTGTGTGCCTTGCCTTGTAAATGTAGCAACAGTAAATCTCGTGTGCCTTCCTCGGATCTAGTCTCCATAAAATCTCAAATGCCATTAAGTTCTGTAGTTGGTGTGACACACTAAAGTGGGGTCATTTTGTGTTCTACCAGTCAATATAGTTTCATGTGATGATAGAGTCATCTTGAAATATATACTCTTAAATTGCAAATGACTGTCATCAACTACTACTTCTGGCTGCTCCCATCAGAGGTCACCACAGCAGATCATCATCTCCATCTCCTCCTGTCCTCTACATCTTCCTCTGTCTCACCAGCTTCCTGCATGTCCTCCCTCACCACATCATAAACCTCCTCTTTGGTCTTCCTCTTCTCCTCTAGCCTGGCAGCTCCATATTCATCATCCTTCTCCCAGTATACCAGCATCTCTCCTCCACACATGTCCAGACCATCTCAGTCTGGTGTCTATTGGTTTGTTTCCAAACAATCCAACCTGAGCTGTCCCTCTGATATACTGGTTCCTGATCTGGTCCCTCTTTATTACTCCCAGTATAAATCTCAGCATCTTCAACTCTGCCACCTCCAGCTCCACTTCCTGTCTTTTGGTCAATGCTACTGTCTCTAAACCATATAACATAGCTGGTCTCACCTCCATCTTGTAAACCTTTCCTTACCCTCTTTCTGGAACCCTTCTGTCACACACCACCCCGAACACTCTTCTCCACCCACTCCACCCCCCGTCTGCACTCTTTTCACCTCTCTTCCGCAATCCCTGATATTTTGGACAGTAGACCTGAAGTAATTAAACTCATCCACCTTCCTCATCTCTACTCTTTGCATCCTCAGCATTCTACTGTCTCCCCTCTCATTCACACACAGTATGAATTCTGACTTTCATTCCTCTTCTCTTTAATTATTTCTACTCATTACCATCCTTATCTCATGTACTATTTACATGCTGTGTACTGTCTCATGACCTCAGAATAGACCTGCCCTGCTGGATGATACTGCACAGGAGCGCCGTGCCTCATAGTAGTCATCAGCCTCAATGTGCCTTGAGAGTCAAGAACATATCTGCAGACACAGCAGCTGGAGGAAGGGTCGTTGGTGCTTTGGTAAATAATCTCAAGATTTATGAAGCTTGTCTGCCTTGGGAGAGAGATCCCTCCCCTGTTGCTCTCCCTGTGATTTCTTCCTATTTTTCTCCTTGTTAAAGTATTTTTAAGGGAGTTGTTCCTTATCCGATGTGAGGGTCTAAGGACAGGATGCTGTGTTAGTGTAAAACCCACTGATGCACATTTATAATTTGTGATAATAGGCTATGAAAACAAACGGACTTGGCTTGACTAAGAAACACGTGGCCGTGTAAATTGCTCTGAACTACATGTTTCTAATGAGAGAGAGAAGGTCACAGAGCTGTGGACGGTCTGAAGGAACCAGTAGGAAACTGGGGTCTAACAGGGTACCTCAGCCACTTAGCACAACACCATCCCCGTCACACCTTGCTCAAGGGGATGAATCCAACATAAAGATAGCTGGCATTTATTTCAAATGCCTTGGCAGATTGATAACAAAGCAGCTCGAGGAAGAAGGACTATATATCCACCCTCGCTCAACACCACGCTGTGTGGCTGGAAGGAAGGAGAGCGTTCACCCAGTCTTACCGAAATGGCTTGAGCTGTGTGTGGCATAATTTATATGGAAGCTCCAGTCATTGGAACAGACAGGAGATGAAAAGAAAAGTGTTTATCCGGTTGTAATGGCAGACCTGTCAACAAATCCATACAGGATAGGAAGCTGGAGGTGTGGAGTGAGACAAGACATCCTTCCATTTGACGGTTGGGTTGCTACCACTGTAAGACAGGAACAAGAAGAGCATCCCAGCCTGCGTATCATCAGTGTGTCTGCTCTCATGAGTGTCTTAGTCCTCAAATAAGCCCTGCACTTCTTGTCTTGAAGCCATTGCTTAAGAAATGATATGTTACACATGACACATTCCGGTATGGGGTGAATGGTAAATTCAGCCTCCAGCAGTGCCCCAGAAAGACCAGACCACATGACTTTTGCCTGCTGAATCAGAAAGCTCCCCTACTCTGCACCCTCAGCGATGGGTCTGAGATACTGGATGGCTATGCCTGGCTCTGCATCTTGGATCAGAAAGTTCATTTAAAAAGTCTTCATCTCTATCATTGTGAGGGGACACTGTTAATACTTCTGAATCCCATTTGACTTTCCCAGTGCACTTGCAACACTTCATTGGACCGGGGAGGATACATTCAGCGTCGGCCCCTCTCGTCTTTCTGCTGCCATAGATAGAGAGAGACTCAGGCCTGAGAAAGGCACACAGAGTCCCTCTGGAGATAAGTCATCTTAATGAGGGAGTGAAGACTGACTCAATGGTCTCAAAGCAGGCATGTAAAACCCAACAGATGCTTGACGTTGGATGAGTCATGGGGTTTCTTTGATGCTACTGCTTGTAACCACAGATTTTTCCCAGATTTTTGGATTATTGTTATTATTTTTTATTTCAACCCATCTACAACTTATTCCAATCCGAGGCTGCAATGTCATAAATCCTGAAGCACAAAGGGAGGAGCAGAGGAGCCATGTAGCCACCTTCCTGGTCTAAATACTCAGACTTCTTCAACCTTGCATTTCAACTGTACTTCATATTGGTCGTATTTTGTATTGGTGGTTTTGACTGTTCTTTCATTGATGATATTTGATCCTCCTTTTCTGAAGGCACCATTTGAGGCTGACCCAACTGCAGTGTTCTTGTATTAGCACAGTGACAATAAAGTTCTTGAATCTTGAATTGTTCCAGAAACCCACCTAGATATGGATAGCTGACGTCACACTGTTTCAACCTGTCGACCCAAGTAGACATTTACGCTAAAATACGTCCAAACTCCAACAGTAAGGGGCTGTTTTGTTGTAATATGACAATACTGTGAATAAAAACGAAGGGATAGTGGTGACTTAGTGCAACATTGAGGCACTTTACGAAACTGAAAATTGTTTTCCCAAAGCCGTCTTCACCGTCAACTGCCAAAGACCTCTTCAGGATTGCGTTATGTAGCACCAGCGACAAGGTAAAAGCTGCTTCACCGAAATGTAAAATAAGATATTCATTTATTAGTCACTCAGGGGGAGTTTTTATTTCGCTATTTGCAGAAGATGGGATTGTTTAAGAATGTAGATGTCTGGCTAAGAAAACTAATCTTAGCTAGGTCTGAATGTGAGAGCTCGGTGGTTTGCTAACGCTAATGCTCGTTTTGTAACGCGAAGCAACAGATACAACGTCAACTTATTGGTAATTGATAATTTCACTATTTTTAGCAAGTTATTTATAATTTGGAAAAATAATTGAGAACATTAGCTAATGAAGTAAGGAGAATAGTAACTAACGTTTGTGTAAATTGTGTGACTAGTATGCAAGCTAATGCTAATCTTCCTTAGGAAAAGGAACAAAAGTGACTTTCAGCGCTACTCTATCACGTATCGCTACCCGAAAAGGCCCTGCTCACCATTATTTGACCCTAGCAGGGACCAACCAACGGTAGGTTGGTTGTGTTTGCTCCTTTGCGGGAGAAGTTAATCACTGAAAGATGGAATATCTAGTTTAGAACCACAGCATGTTAATCTTGTATTTTTTTAGCCAAACAGCCAGCTCGCTAACGAGCTGTCTAATTTAGCTACTTTTCGCTAACTCAATTTATTGCTGCTAGTAATGAGAAAAATCCGTTACCTTCTGATAAAATGCCTTAAAGGTCTACAGTGGCATTAGTTTTCCGGATGGTCATTTTTAAGGGAACATTGTGTTCCATTGTTGGGTTAATAATGTGTGTGCATACTATTGAAAGATTTGAGATTTAGTAAGACTGAATGCATCTGCATTTCAAGCAGATTCTTTTCAAAGGCAGCTAGAAAACAGGTCAGTTAAAGAGATACAACCAGGGTCACCACGGCTTTAAGTTATAGTGGTAGTGTTAAATTGGACTCTGTATGAACTCAGTTATAGTCATGTTTGTCTGCCAGGATCATCTTGATGTCTTGACCAGGAGATTTTTGAAGGGATTGTGACATCTGATTTGGCGTTTTACATCTGTTATCTTGCAACAGTGGATAAATCATTCATATATCTGGAACTGAATAAACAGATAAATCAGTTCAAGTACTTGGGTAATGATGGTAACAACAAACAAGGTGAGGTTAATGCAGGGGAGGAGACCAGTTGGCCATTCGGTACAAATCTGGTGTTTGCTCAGGATGCTGCCAGGGTTGACTGTAGACATCAGTTATTCAAGTGATGTAAAAGTATGGAGGCTAGTTTGCAACTAGGAGATGGTAGAGCTCAGGAGAACCAGCAATCTCCACTGGTCAAATGGCTTTTTTAGGAGTTCTAATCAAAGTATATCAGTATTTTTGGTAGCATGTCTTTCCTAATAAGCCACTAAAACCTAAGCATCATTACCTCGGTCATTATCCTGAGCCGATTGCTCACTTAGGGCCTCATATGTCTGTGAAAGCTAAGATTTGAGGGCAAACATATATTCTAAGCCAGGGAATTGCACAAATTCAAGAATCTTTGTAGAATTCTGGTAGTAAGACATTGGCTGTTTCATTGTATTTTTTACATTTTATTTGGATATCCCTTATCAGTCCCACTAGAGTAAATTTGTAATTCAACCATGTGGTGCTTGGTAAGCAGTTAGGAGTTTAGTGTGTGGGTCAAAGACACCTCAACATGCTCTCTGCAGGACCGGGGATCAAACCTGCAACCTTCCCCTCACCAGACGACCACTCCACCGACTGAGCTATGCCGCACCAACTTGGTGAGGTGGCATAGCAGCTTATCTAAACTTGGCGTATTAACAATGAGCTACCACATGAAGAGCATGGTATATTAAAAGACCTTGTGTGTTTTCATTAGTGATTATGAAGAAGGCTTTGTTGGAAAAATTGAACTAATTCTCATTTATGATGGTGTAGCAGTACATTTTAATACAGAGAAACATCATGCTGTGTCTTCCTAACATTGATGTTTATATCTTTAAGCCACTAGAAAAAATGTGATGCATTGATCGGGAGAATCAGTTGGATTACTACCCCGTGCCTGAGCACATGGTGTCACCATCCTTTCCTGTCACTCTACAAGGATGTCCATCTTTATTGAGGACATAAAGGCCACCATTCTTAAGACTGTGCAAAGTATCTGAAGAGGCATGTGTACAGCTTACCTCTATACTCAAGAATTGTGGCGCAAAAAGTAAAGAAGACTGTACGACAAGAAGATAATTGTGAAATCATGTCTGTAATACAACTAAGGAAACTATTGGAAGTATTCAAACTGGGAAATTTAGAATAAGTGTGTCATTAGGTTGTATTAATGGTTTTCAGTTCTGTTCTAGAGTAGCGTTGCATTGTACATTTTAGAGATTCCCCTGCTTGCACTACAAATTATCTAAATAATTGGCACATTAACCTGCTCTTTGAAACACTACACCATGCAGGACAGTGGTAATCCAGGACCAGGATTGAGAAGCACTGTTTTGGACGATGAACTTTGGCATCATTCTGAAGCACTTGACTGGAAAATTGGAGGTCTTCAACTATTGCTGAAGAACATTGAGCCTGGCTCAAAGAAACCATCACTCAACAGTTGAAAACTGAGGTTTTGTTTTTATATGTTTGATAATCTAAAAGTTATTTAGCAATTATGCTAAATATTTACCCTTTGACAGCCTTATACACAGTGAACATAAACAGCATAAATATGTGTGTTTGTGTGTGTGTGTGTAAAGAGATCTACATCACCACTTTTTCTTCTGTCAAGTTTGTATGCAAAATGACTTGATTAAATACATTCCATAAGATACATGTCATGAGGAGGCAGCTTTCAAGGCAAGATTCTGCCCTGAGCTATTTTCCATCCCATTGAGTAGTATTGCACAGCTCCAGTCACCTGCGTCCCAGTAGACACTAATCGGACTTGTTGCTACTTGTGTGTGTTTAATTTCCCTGTTCTAGCCAACATATGATATTGTACTACACTGAGTAACATTCCAATGAGTTCATTCCCTTAGCGATGGTATTCATTTTCTTTAATGTTTTTAGTTGTTTCAGAATCGGGGATGCTGTGGTACCTCAGTGGTAGAGCCCTCACTTCAAGAATTGACTGGTTTGCTGGTTTGAACAAACCCCTGGACATCACTAAGAGCTTCCAGCCTCAATCTTCCAAGCTCCATCTAAATCTGTCCACCCCACAACGAGGGGACTAATTGTGACATGTAAAAATTGACCTCTCGGTTGTCTCGCAATGAATTTATTAGCCATGTAGGTTTTCACACACATGGAGTTTGACTCTTGTTTCATGGCTCTCAGGTTCTTCACATAGAATGCAACGCAACAATCTTCACATATTTACATCAGAATTGACTACAGGGGAAAATGAGGTAATTAAACAAAATGGGGCAGAATATTTATTGAAGCCATTGAAATAAATGTTAGCATGTTACTTGCATACATAACTGAGTAGATCTACGTGATGAGCATACTAATGTATGTATACTATACAGTGTCTACAAGATATAAGAGGTCAGTCTGGCTCCTTAGAACTGACGAGCCACATGGTGCAGGTTCGTTCCCAACGAAGGGCATCTGGCCTTAATCCCCCACACTCCATCTAAGTTCATGTCCTCCCCCACAATGTCGGGACGAATCGTGACATGTCAAAATGGGCCTCTCTAGTCAAGTGTAGTTAATTTAATTTGTATAGCCTATAATTACAAATTTTGCCTCAGTGGGCTTTACACTAACACAACATCCTTTCATTAGACCCTTGCATTAGATAAGGAACAACTACCTCATAAAAGGGGATTGTTTCTCTCTTGAGGTCTTTTATAAAGTAATCTGCTTTTACAACTAATGAACTTTCCAGGTATGAGTTCATATGCCGTAGTCTAAATTAACAATGAGGTGAATTTTTGTCAACAACCTCCGTACAAATTAAGGTATTCATATGTCCTTGTATCATATTTAGCATCATACCTCAAGGCTGAAGACACGTGACGACTTGCTACTTGACTTTTTCCTTTGTCTATTTATTTTACGATAGATTCAATATGACCTCATGTCATCTTCTGCAAACGGGTCAACTCAATCATCTATCTCAAGGGAATGGAATGCAAAAACACTGAAATGTATTTGAACACATTCATTGCTTTGTTGTACCACATGTATTGTTGGTCCATATGGGTGCAGAGCCTGAAGCTCAGCAGTAGTCCTTGGCTTCAAGCTGCAAAATGTGCTGAGGGTTATTGCTTAGGATTAAGACGCATAACAGTCAAACATTTAAGATGGTTAAACTAAACGTTTGCACTTCTTTTGGGAAGTTGTGCGTCTTGTCTTTCTGTGTCAGACTTTTCTATCCTAATAGGGGCATGTGGTTCCCATTATGATAGAAAAGCCCTCAACCACCTTACCTTGCAGGAAGATTATATGGGTCCAATGAGGAGAAGAGTGTTTTGGGTTTTAGGGTTAAAGTTAGAATTAGCATTAAGTTAGGGTAAAGGTTAGGCATTTAGTTATAATGGTTGAAGTTGGGTTTAAGGGCAAGGGAATTAATTTAGTCAATGAAGGGTCCCCATAAATATCGGGTGACATGGTGTGTTTTCTGTGTGTGTGTGTGTGTGTGCGGGGACAGGGTCAGTATCATCCTCTATTATGGATGGGAAAGTGGGAAAAGGCAAGACAGTTGTCCTCCGAACCAAACGTGCACAGAAAAGACGCTTTCGAGAGAATGTTTAAGTCTTTTCAGTCAAATCCTCTGTAAGTATCCAAGTGTTTTGGAAGCAGGCTGACGGGGATTTTTGGAAGTTGCCATCCTAATCACGTTACCTGATTCCACCTCTGCACTGAAGTGTGACATTATAGGATTTCCATCCATTTAAAAGCATTTTCCTGCCATTTTACACAGACACACAGATGCACACAAACCTGACCTCACCTCCAGTGAATTGAACATAATGGTCTACTTGGAGTCTGCTGGCAGAAAATAACTCTCTCTCTCTCTCTCTCTCTCTCTCCCCCCCCTCTAGTCTCTGGAGTTCAAAATGCCAAGGATAGAACAGCTGTTCTCCTTTGACCTGCAGATATGTTGTGCTATCTTGCTCAGCAGCATCCTCCATATACAGACGTATGCTATCACTGCAGGTCAGCCACAAGTTAATCACTCCTAATTATTGAGGTAATCTTGATAAATCTCACAAGTACAATTTTCATAGAAGCACTCATCTTGGATGGTTTATATTAAGAATAACTATGGAGCCAAATTACCTACATAGCAGCACAATGCTCTATAGTCCCGAGATGAAACTGCATAGCCTCTGCAATCAGCACAAGATATCTACATAGCAAAGGTTAGTTATGGCCCTGGACTGCACTTAACTGTCGTATATCTAGTCTTCCTGTCAAATATCTGTTGATATTCTATTGTGACAGTAATCTTAAGAACAGTGAAGTCCTTTATCCCCTCCTGTGTTGCAGTTTATTCTAATAGGACACATGCTCATGACTAATTCTTTCAGGAAAATGTTCCATTGCATTACATTTCTCTACTAGGGTTTCACTTTTTCCGGCCAACTGGCTCCCATGCCATGTCTATGGTTTTCTTTTGTTACTATGACGATTGTTCGTCGACATAAGGCTGCATTGTGTTAGGAGTGGAACTGATTATGACAAAGTTGTCTGCAAGACACCTGCTCCAAGTATGCTTGCACCAAGAGTTGTGTGTGTGCAATTGCTCTGCATATGCATGTCTGTACCAGTCATTTTTATGGCTGTGCACATTTTGTAATGTCTATCTGGATTTCCTATCTGCTTCTATATGTGAATGCTGTGCATTTCTGTTGGTGTGTGTATGTGCATGTGCGTGGTGATACTCTTTGTGTTAATAGGTTTACCACAGAGCAGGCCTTTAGAACCTGGCCGCATTGGGCACAGTGCCCAGATTTGGCTGGTTTATGGATGTGTGCCAAAACTTTGCTGCAGGCTGTCTTTCCAGTGTAAAACTGAGAGGGGTGTGTCATCAAAACAAGCATCAGAGCTTTTATTTTGCACTCGTACGGTATTGTCAGCTTTGAGTAATTTCATTAACACAACATTAGATAGTGGTAAATCAAGCACCAACATGGCAAGATGAACTTACTTCACTCTGCAGCAGCATTCAATGTCACATATCCTGATCCTGAGGGCTTAATTGTCACACACGCCAAAGTCCAGAATCTCAAAGCTTTTCTTTTAGGAAACATATTTTCAAATCTCCCCCTTTGTGGTGACACTCATAATACCATCCCGCGTGTCTTTCACCAATTATATGGATTGCCGTGCTGATGAATTATGCAGCACTCCAACTGAAAACTCCAACTTTACATAATTAAAGCGCAGTGTGAGGAATCGCACAATTAACAGAGTGCCTTCACAACCTACTGCTAGCATTACGTTTGATTCATAACATTTTTGATGAAGGCAGCAGAGCGCAAAATGGGTCGGAAGAAATTAAGAGTCCAGAAATACAATAAATCAATGTTTCATAAAATTACAATTTTAAAGGCCGCTTCGGGGCATGGATGGTGAATGGCCAGGGCTATTCCAAATAGAATGTTATTGGATAATTATATTCACTCGCACCACCATTTTGTTCAACAGCTGTACACTGGATAGAATCACAATTACTATGACTTTGATATGGCTGATGGTCTTTCTGCTTTCTGCCCTTGGTAAAGACAGGAGAGGATGGAGAGAAAAACTAAAAAGGGCAGGATGGTGGCCCAGTTTTTTGCACTGTTGCCTTGCATCAAGAAGGTCCTGGGTTTGAACCCAAGCCATCCCGGTTCCCTTCTTTGTGGGGTTTGCACGTTGTCCCTGTGTCTACATAGGTTTTCTTCAGGTGCCCTGGTTTTTTCCCACCATCATAAAGACATCCACGTTAGGGTTAATACTCCTGCCTGTGCCCCTGAGCAAGGTAAGCAGAAAAAGAAGTGGAGTTGGTTCCTGGGTACTGCTGCTGCTCACTGCTCCTTCACATAGGATGGGCTAAATGCAGAGAACACATTTCATTGTGTCTCTCTATTTCTAAAAATGGCTGAAAATTTTAGAAAAGATGGGTCTGTTATTGATTTGGGGTAATGACATGCTTGATTCCACTTCTACTGAGTGTTAGAATTGTTGCCCACCCCACGTCATTCCCTAATGGATGACAGAGCTCTAGTTTGCACACACACTCACACAGACGGAGAGAGAAAGAGGAAAAATAGTGGTAGTTAATAGAAGTAGAGGTAATGATGAAGTACAGAATAATTAATGAGAGCTCAATTTTCAAGTGCCACAATTAGTCCCCACGTTGCGGGAATGAATAAAATCTACAAAGTTAACCAATTTTCCTACAAAAGCACAGCTGCAATAAAATGTAATGCTATTAAACTGTAAACATAAACAGTCTTGCATATCAAAGAGATCAAGGCAGCAGACTGCAAGCCTCCAGCTCTTTTACAGATCAGCAACAGGTGTCGTGACATTACAAACGTGCATTCAAAGACACCGACCCTCCTTGATCTTCAGCAAGTTTCAAAATAGTCGAAAGTGTAGCAACACAGGTTGCCACAGTGCTGTAGCCCTGTCTGGAGTCAAACCGTGGTCAGTTTATGGGCTGTGTTTGCAAATATCCCCTTCTGGGACTAATAAAGGAATATGTTATATGTCTTTGATGGAGATCCTAGAGGATGGAGAACTCTTCGCTGTATCGCACCACACTAGGTGTCTTTAATCACAAGGGCGGCAGGGTTTACACAGACTAACTGGTATAAAACGGAAAGTGATCTATGCTGGGGTTTGGGGAAGGCAGCTGACATTCAGCACAGTGCCCCATCAAGGTTCTGGCAACAATGCATCCACCAGGTGTTGGCTACTAGCTTGCAGTGGGTGGAGAGTTATATGGTTTGAAATTGTATGTAAGAATGGGACCTGGTCCCTGCACTCTTTATCTCACCTGCATCGTTTCAGAGGGATTTTCTGAACAAAATGTTTTCAGTTTGGGGACGGAGGGACACTGCAGCAGTGTTGTAGCAAGAAAGTAAATGTTGACAACAAAAGTAGAGGGACAGCCTTTCCCACGGTCCCCAATGTCCACAGAGAAGGAATTGTAGATGTAGTCTGTTGGAGATTCATCACCCCCAACCTGTTGCATGGCTGTTCCATTTTCCAAACAAGCCCTCTGGGCAGCAGAGCTGAAAAGTACTTAAATGACAGGACTTCTATAAGGGCTACGTCTATGTATCAGTTGGTCTACAGGAAGACAGGGTTTTTGTTGTTTGTTTTTTGCCGTAAAAACACGTGTACTTGTGGAGCATGCCACCCGAGTTGAGTGGTGCCCTGCTCCTGACCCCGGGAGATGTTGGAGAAGGTCAGGAGTTAATATAGGTAACAGAGGAGACCATCAATCTAGACTGCTTTACCTAGACAGCTGTAGGTATGTTAGGGGCTGAGTTTGTGGGCGTGTGTGTATGTTTATGAGGGAGAGAGAGGGAGACTGCATCCATGTTATCTAAACTACTGGAAAGGCAGAGTGGGCTTCACTGCAGACTGACATGACAGCTCTATCAATCAACATCATCACTCTCTCAGAGCTTCAGTGTCCTATATCTGCCAATGCTTTCCAGAAATAGTTTTGTGTATGCCCAATATTTTTGTGGGGGGGAATTAAGCAGCTGAATACAATTCCATGAGACCAATTCCATGCTGAAAGAAAGGTATACACTAATCCAGCAAATGGCAAAAAGATACATTTACCTAACCATACAAGCATGTACTATCATTTAGCACCCATATTTTTACCAAATCAGGCCCCAAACACTATGAATAAATGGGCTGATCTCTCTTGCCTTTCAATAGCAGGTTTGATTAGAAGTAAAAGGTTGAGATGGACCTGTTGGGGGTATTAATATTAGCCAGCCTTGTCCTAGATGATTCCACTTCTCCAAGTAGGGCTAAATCCCCCCCAGCCGTAAGCCATGCTGTTGTGAAATTGAGCTTTGATTAAATTCACTCTGTAGGCAAACCAGAAAACAATCATGTATATGGGGAACGGAGAGTTAGAAGGGGAAGATGAGTAAACCCACTGGGATGCAAGAGGGAGTAGGGTGTGTAGAGGTGGAGGTT
>OMLC01022496.1:1241-18468 GCA_900302585.1 Regalecus glesne | reverse complement strand
GTGTGTGTGTGTGTGTGTGTGTGTGTGTGTGTGTGTGTGTGTGTGTGTGTGTGTGTGTGTGTGTGTGTGTGTGTGTGTGTGTGTGTGTGTGTGTGTGTGTGTGTGTGTGTGTGTGTGTGTGTGTGTGTGTGTGTGTGTGTGTGTGTGTGTCCAAAACTTCAAGGGTAGCTACTAAATTACTCACTAGAACTACCCGTAGGTCCCACATTACTCTCGTTCTTTCATCTTTCCATTGGCTTCTCATAATATTCATATTAACCTACAAGGTCCTGTTAATTACATTCAAATCACTTCATGATCATTCCTCCAGTTATATTAATGATCTCCTCACTCCGCGTTACACTTCTCGACCACGCCAATCCTCAAACTTGTCTTTTATCCAACTCTAACTGAAAAGCAAAATGTGACCGCACCTTTGCAGTTTTAGCACCAAATCCCTGAAATAATCTAGCCTAGTCTATTAGATTCATTGAATCTCTGGACTTTTTCAATTGTCTTCTGAAAACCCATCTTTGTAGGCAAGTCTTTTTATAGACCTGCTGTGGTTTGGTTTTTCAGAATAGTCTTTTTCTTTCTGTGTCCCGTTTCATTTTCATTTTATTCACGTTATCTGTTTACTCTTAGTTTTCATGATTGTATGTAAAGCGCTTTGTAACCATATGTTTGTAAAAGTCCTGTGTAGATAAACTTTTACATAATTACCAGTCCTACAAGTGAAAGTGTTTGATTGTTGCATGATCAAGTCTGGTGGAATTTGTTCTCTGCATCTGACCCATCATGTTGTACAGGAGCAGTGAGCGCAACCAGAGCGCAGTGCCCAGGGAACAACCAGGAGTTCAATGTCTTGCTCAAGGACACCTCCACATGATCTCTGCAGCAGCTAGGGATTGAGCCACTCAAATACCCAAGCATCTATTTGTGTATCTAGTCTTGGTACGTCTACACAGACACACACACGCACTCTGTGTTATATTCATCCCCTTTGCATCCACACATCTGAACAATACACAGCACCCCGATCCCACCTCCACCTCATGCAAACCATCCATGTGTTGAGTTATAACCTGTCAAGTCTTACAGCTGGCTAGACCCTATTAAGCTGGTCACTGCATTCCTAGGGTCTGCCATTAAAGATGACCCCATGGCCAACCGCACACAGAAACACACATGAAGGCCACTTGCATTAAACATGATTGATTTGTTGTCTTGTAATTTTTTTTGCATTTTTAAGAAGGCATTCGCTCTACGAGCTGCTAGTTTTAACACCACGGAAACGTGGGCGAATACAAAGGATGCATAGTTTGCAGCTTTTAAAGCTTACTTAGGTGTACTTAGTGTTGGTATTCCTATGTCAGAGTCACCTGTGGCAATGTTGTATTTTTTAAGAATACAATCCCACTGGTTTAATATGTAATAGAATGTGGTGTAACAAACATTTAAGATGGAAACATTGCTTGTCATATCCCTCCTGGATTAAGAGGAAATTTTAAGCTGCAGTATTGTTACGAGAAGTTAGTTGGCCAATAACTGCGTATCGATCTACATGGTTATATGAATGGGAGTCATGTGAGGACAGACTCTTATTTTAAAAGTTGTATGTAATAAAATAGCTGAGATTTTTTTTGGGTGTACATTCACATTCCTGGCTGAGGTAAAAGGTCAAATTACAGCATGTTTGTGAGGGATGGTTGGATTACCTTTCAAATATTTAACATCATTTTGCCTGACTGCATTTGCTAATACCCTGGGGTCAACGCCTTACTGTGTCAAGGCCTAGATCCACTGCACATACACATGCACACTTACACTATAGAACAGTGGTGATGCATTCCAGGCTGTGTCAAAGCTCATCACTAGCCCCCTCCTTTGAGCCAACAGGTTGCAGCAGCCTCACACACCCCCGTCTAACTTTTCTGAGCAGAGGCTCAGCTCAAGAAAAAAATGTTTGTCATTCATACATTCTCACACACATCTGCACACATCTACCTCTCTGGACTCATTCTCTCCCTCTCTCTTTCACTCACTCACATAGTACACACAATAGATAATTCCCATGTACTCTCTCATACATTCTCCTTAATATCTTCCTCTGAAGGAGCATCATATATTTTTTGACTATTTTGTCTAATTTGGATGAAAGATTTTTGCATGTTATAGGAGATTCTTCTCTCTTTCAGGCTTGCACGCCTTGAATAAAAAACCTGGATTTGGAAGATAATAAGGATTCACTTCTCAGGAAAGGTAAGTGGAAATCAGTTGGTGCCTTTTAGGGCGGTAGTGAAAGGCCCATTACTTTTATTGCACTCTAATGTAGTGCTTTACAGAGAAGCTGTCATATCCTTCCCTGCCAAGATATCCATGTTACAGCCTAGATGTCTGGGCTTTGGCCAATACCTTTTTTAACTATGCTTGTAGTACTAATGATCGTTGCTGCACTTGCTGTAATCTCCCCTCAAACAGTGATTGAGATGTAAATGCATGCTGTTTGCTTTTCCCGTCCCCTTGACTTGTCCATGTCCTTTCCGTGATAGGGTAATTGTGAAACCCGTTAGTTCGGGAAATGAAACTGTTAGTGTGCAATTGCACCATTATGCTCAATGTTGTTCTCATCAACTAGAGGGAAACATGGATGCACGCACTCATGCAAGGTTGTATGCATGCATGCACATACAAAAACACTCGGGCACATTAAAGTGTCCTACTTGTGCGTAGTTTCTTTCAAGGCACCACTCACTTTTCTTTTCAGCAACAGAGGCTCATTCACGCAGTGAGGTGGTAAAACATCACAGCATCAGTGTCACTATTTAATGCAATACCTGAAATGTTAAGCACGTCTTGGCGTTAACAAAGTAACCTGTTGTAATAATAGCTGCTTTGGTGTTTACATGAATGATGGTACTTTGAGGGTGTCTTTAAAAGATCTTGATAGGTATAAAGAGATGTCAGGGAAGAGAATTTATGCTGAATGAGGAGTTGACTTTCTTTCCAGAGGTTTGTTTCCCCCATGCATAGACTTGTCTGTGTTGGTTGGCTGCTATTGAGATGTACTAAACTTAATGGTATGCTTAAAATGCTGTGTGTGTGCGCGCGCCCGTGCGTGTGTGTGTGTGTGTGTGTGTGTGTCAGATGGTGTTTAGCTCTTTTTAATCAGCGCATATTATGTAAACACCAAACTATGAGGCAGATAATGTACAGAGAGCTTTATGCTTATTACAAGTTTCCCATCTGCAGCAACAATCCCCTCCTTGGTGGTGGTGAAGTGGCAAATGCTATCGTGCAGAAACAGCTGACATGCAGTTAAACTTGTGAGGAGCAAATCATTTGTGTGTCTCTGCGACACGTGCATGTGTTTACTTTTGAGTGTGTGTGTGTGTGTGTGTGTGTGTGTGTGTGTGTGTGTGTGTGCAGACCTGACTGGCCAGTGAGAGGATGAAAGCCCAATCTTCCTGCCACTGTTCCTCTCTGAGTGAGAAGTGCAGGCCGAAACTCTGCGAATACCATGACTCCCACTCCTTCCAGCGTGTATAAAACCTTGGGATCCAACAATAACCAAACATAACACAAGAATTCCTTGTCAATGGCTTCCCTGACCAGTTGGGTGAGTGGCTGCTGCTCTATGCATTCCTTTATTGTTGTTGTGGCTTTAGGTTGGATGGTAATTACTAAACAAATCTAAATAGCAATTTACTTTAAGCCAATCTTTTAGGGCTATGCTAGACTTGATTCATACTAGGTCACCACATTTATAGTCATTATCATACGCTCATTATCAAGGTCTATGTTGTGCTTTTTCAGACTTCAAAATAGAGGGGAATTTTGTGTAATTATCCTCAAGTTCTTCTCAAACCAGCTTCATGTTCATGATTTGACCTACTCTCCCCAGTTGATTCTTAGTCCACAACAGAATCCTGGAAGTATAGCATCTAAACCACATGCAGACGTATGCGAACCTAAGTTATGCAACCCCAAAAAGTAGTAAATTAAACTCAAGACTGATTAAACTGACAGTCTGACCCAGGTGGTGGAAGCGCTGGTAAAGTGGTTAGAGAGATGTCAGATTTAATCCCTCCAATATAAATGGCCTTGTAAAGGTGTTCTTATGCACTGAACTACTACCCACTCTTTCACGGTAAACTACTCTGGACTATCATCTAAACGTCAACAGTTTGAGCACAAACAGGAAGATTGAAGTTTTTCCATGGGGGTATGGTGTGTTAAAATATTTATTCATTTTTTATTTACTTTTTTTCTTCTTAAATTGTATCCTCTTTTTATACTTCCCAAATTCCCCGTGTTACCTACTGCTGGGTCAGTCTCTTTGATACCCCTCTAAAGCGTTGACAGGAAGGAGGAAGCCGTAGCATGCGAGTCCTCCAAGTCACATGACGACTATGCCTTGCTATTTCCCACATCATGGTCTCATAGGGAAAGCACAGTGCTTGGCCGTCAGGAGAATGAACCAGAGTACTTTCCCTTCACTTAACCGTGAGCCTGAACAACCCAGAGGGGAACACTAGCGAACCTAGAATACTCCATCCAACCTAACCCTTATACCAACGTGAGGCTTAATTAATTATGACCCACTAACTTTGGACCTCCAACCGTGGTTGGAAATGGCACAGCCGGGATTCGAACACCCAACTGCATGACACAGAGATGCACTGAACATAGGTGCCTTAACCCCCTATACCACGAGAGGCCTCTTAAAAGATTTATTTTGTACATTTGTTACAACATGATGCCCCTTAGGTCTCTCTAATGACAGTAATGTGCTTATTGGGTCAGAAGACTCTGGTTACCATGAGTTCCCTACCTATCATGTCTAGTCTACACCACAGGTCCCTACTTTGAACCCATCCTAATCCCTAGTCCCTAGGGCCTCACCAGTGGGAACAGTCATGTAGGCTGTCATGGAGAGTCTTGCGGAGCACTGAATCCTTGTCATAGATGCCCCAGGTGGCCTGCAGAACAGAGTCCAGGAGGCAGTCTCCTGCTGTCCGATTCCACAGGGCATACAGCCGGCTGTCTAACCTTGTCCCTAGCTCCAGGGACCAATTGATGATGGGAGATTCCTCTTCGAGCTCTGAGATGGAATAGAAAATAAGATGAAAAACAGTGGTAATAGTTGAAATGGCGTATGTACCTTAATACATAAGGTACATGCCTGCATACTATGCCTCACAGAGAACAAGGTAAGACTTTTGAAGGTGATTTAAGCACGTCAAACTCCTGCGTTTCTCCTTTCCTTTCTCAAGTTACAGGACAGGCAGTGGCATTTGAAAGGACTGTGTGTGGCATTGTGAGCACAGTTATACCAACACCTGTTAAACATTGTTTACTATAAAAGTCAAGCAAAAATACACAAGGTGACCTTACTTTTGTATTCTTTGTCCCTAAACTGCTATCTTAATACCTGACAACTGTATGCTAAGCGAGTTGTTTTAAACAGATTCCATACATATCCAGACAGAAAAGAGAGGTTTTGAACAGAATGGAAAAATTCTTCCTTTTAGATGTGTTTGTGTTTGCTCTCATGTGTGGGGTGGGAGGAAGCTCTACCATTTAGCAGGGGATCAGAGAAATCCCTAAAACTCAATTAGCCCGATTACTTGAGATGCAAGTGGCACACAAGATAAGGACAGCCTGACTGGCAAATCTACAGTTAGGCAGAGCAGCGTGTTAGCCAAGGGGAAAAAAACCTGTAATATAATACCCCCAGCCTTCCGAATCATTGCACATTTTCCAGATCGGGGGAGGTGGGCGGGCATCAATTTACCAAAGCAGACGTTGGTTGTCATCTTGGATCCCCCCCCACAAAGAGTGATTGTAATTTAGAATTTAGCACACTCAACAGTTGTGACTTCAAGAATATTTACATGCTAGTTAACTGTGACTGCAACCGGAAATGTTGATATAGTAAATATTTCACCTTTTTGTACATCTCTATCCAGCACCTCATTAAACAGCTTTTCCTGAACTGTTGGGGGTAGGTCCTCGATGTCTGCAAACAAAAACAGCAAACATGCCAATATTTACCCCAAGGATGACGGTTTTATTTCATGAAATAAATATAGGACTTGAGACAGGAAAGTAAACCGAGCTAAACCTCTTGAACTACACACGCCATCACCAGAATCACAGCAGGCCAAGGTGGGATTTAACCTTGCACATGCTTCACCAAGTCAAAAGGGCTTGCAAAGAAACCGAAATGAACAAACACCTAGCTAATAGCCTTGATCTTTGTCAACCCATGCTTTGTTCTTGTTTGTTTTTTCAAAATAGCTTCTGGCTATCCATATGTTCTTGGAGCCCTTGACAATAGATGCTTATTATTTAGCTTAAATTAATTAATGCATTGACGTTGTGAAGCGGAATAGAAAAGCTTTCTATAGTGGCTCTAAGTCAAATTCGGCATTGGCCAGAATTGTTTCTATAACAGACATCCTTAGCTGAGATACCAGCAACAGATTACACCACCTCATCTATTCCTCAAAGTGAAATCCAACAGAAATAGCCACAAGGCATGCAAAGGCATATTTTGTACAATGATGGCAAAAATGTCAAAAACCATTGCTTTGGGAAAAATACATGCACTGCTGGCAGACTGGTATACTCTAAGCAAGAACAATGCCCAAAGGATTAAACCAAAAACAACCCTCCCCTCTTCAAGAAACAGAGGTGTCCTTCAGCTCCAGGCAGTTGAAGCAGACAACCAGACCATTATGTCTCTTTAACACTCCAACAACAGGCAATTTCATACCCCAGAAGTAAACAAAACAGGCATTCTATCCACACATTTGGCATGTCCGTGCTATGCTGGGAGTCTGGATTCATCAGCCACAAAGGAGAAAAAAGGTCCAGATGATACAAAATGAAATATACGATAGTACTTTTACAATAACAAACATCATGACAACCTTATCGCCCCCGCTGCTAACCTGACACCTTCATGACATGGCCTCTGCATGATTAGCCTGAAAGGAAAGCTTAACATATTGGCAATCAAATGAGAATGTTCATATTGACAAGGCCCATCATTTGATAATCTGCCACATTACAAGACAATGATCATTCATTAACTGTACCCAGAAACACAAAAACTAAGGAAAAAGAAAAAAGATGAACAAAAACATTTGAACATTTGTCCTCCTAATTTAAAAAGGTTTGACCACACAAAGACCTGAGAAATGACAATGGATGCTAAAGGCCCAAAACTCAGATGTAGCATTTTCAGCACTCTACACAAGACCAAAAGACTCTCTCTCAGAAGAAGAGGAGGCCAAAGAGTTGCTGACCTGCAGGCAAGGTGAAGGTGACCAGGTCTGTCAGGAAGTAGCAGGTGAAATCTCCCTTTCGCTGGTGCAGAGAGGCTGCTACCTCCCGGCGGATCTGCTCAGTCAACTCAGGACACACCATTGCCGGAATACACTTGGCTGCCTGCTGAGAGACCTGGGCAGATGAAAGGATTTAAAGTTGAGATTTGTTCTTCTGCAGTGCATTCAATTGTTGCTTTTCATGTGGTAGCTAATATTGACCAGGCAGGGGAATACTGGGCCAAAGGAGCCACAAATGAGGTTACTGGGCCATCCTCTGTGTATATATTTAAAAAGAGCATTTACTCGTCCAATGCACTTTACATAGTGGAGTCATTGACAGTCAGGTAACCTACCTTTGCTTTCAACAAAATAAACTAAGGCAACCAGTTGAATTAGAAAGAAGCAATTTCTCAGAAGTGCTCAAGTATGACTAAGGTATCTAGGGTGTGTTTTGCTGGTTAAATTCAGGACACTTCGTGTCCCCTAGGATAACGGTGAAAGATTGGTGGCGTATGAGATAAAAAGACAAGGTCAGAATGAAGATAATCTGGGATCATAGCGCTGTTGTGAATTCCAGGCACCCACGTCAGCACATGCTCAGACAAACATGAGCACAAACATTGTCATCAAATCCTCCAGCTAATTGAAGCTAGACTGGCACACAAGTGATCAGAAACTCTTTCCTATGGCTGTTGAGCCAAAATCCATGTAAAAAATAGACTAGCTTTTATAGGGTCTATATAAAAGGAGACTAATCCACTGGAAACCATATAGAGATATTATATAGCCAAATCTTCCTCAGATTTAGTCTCCATACATAGCATAAATGTAGAAGCCCAACAAGATGATTGTATGACTGGATTCAAATCGCCCTCCTCTCCTTTTTCTCTCTACCTTCTTTGTGACTCCTTCCTATTGATCTCATAGGATTTGGTGGGTATAAAAGAGTCCACAATACATTAAAGCATCACCACCCCTGCAGGACAAGCAAATACTGGTGTAGTCGTACCTTAACCCCATCTCATTAAGGCCAGTAATTAGCGTTCAGGATGGCAGAGGATGGGTTTTCAAGTTGTGCAGTAAGCTGCAGCATTTAGGCAGAGCCAAACATCTTTATTTACGTGAGGAAAGCAAACAGGACAGTAATTACTCTGTTTATCTGCCGCTCTCTTTTAAATAGTCTTTCAGAACTGGCCTTTGCTGCTATCGAGACAAAGGCTTCACAAAGCATCACGTTATAATCCAGATGTAGCTAAAGATCAGTTTAGATTCTGTCTACATCTTGCCAATTTAAAGGTATCCATGAAAGTGGTCAATGGTATATATTGAGAATACATACAGTCAAATGAAAGCACATTCCCATGTTTGAAATGAAGTTTAACAAATTCTTGTCTGCATTCTGATTTTCATGATGATGGTGGTGATCTGGGTTACCGGAATCAACAGAATCTTTTTCTGTATTGAGGCAAGTACTCAGACAAGATTTGTTTAGAGGGAAAAAAAGAAGAAGCTTAACCATGCATCCTGACCTCAGTAAGCAGCACAGCCAGCATGTCTTGTCTCTGGAAGCGGATGGCCAGGTGCACCAGAGTAAAGCCATCGTCGAATGCCGAGGGTCGATTCAGCAAACGGACCTCATCTGACGTTAGCTGCCGTGCGATGTCGCCCCCAGATGACTTGTAGGCCTCCACTGCTGCCAGGTCACCTTCCACCACACCTTGATATAAAAAGGGAGGAAGGGGCAGATGAGAGTTACACACACCTTAATATATCGCCTGTGTAGCAGCTATGATTCCATTAAAAATGCCGATCCCCCCATTGTTAAATGGTTGATTGATTGTTTGAAAAGGCATGACAGTTTTAGCTGTCTGCTCATTGTTCAAGAGGTCGCACTAAACTGAAACAAATCAGACCACTGTTGACTTGCAGGTTACGCAAATTATTTCCAGATGTGCATCCTTCATTAGCCTTATTAATGCAAATATTCAGATGTCCAAAAGAAAGGCTCTCACAATAAACCCAAGTAAAGTGATCTTGATTTCATTTGTTGTAAGTTTAATTTCCCCTTGAGGTAGTCAGATTTTACTCACACTTAGTATAATTCTGCTGAAAAAAATTGCTTAGGATTAGTACAAATAAAAATCTTGCAAAAATGATCACACCAGATGGCTATGCATTGGCAGATAAGCAGCCTATATATAGTATGCCTACCTTAAAAGTTATGGCCCTTACAAGAAAGAAAAACTTGGCAAAGTACTTGGTAGACTTACATGGGAAAAGAAAATGATTGATCTGAAATAGGACAAAGTAAGCTATAGTGAAAGTGAAGTGATGTACGGAGAATAAATAGTGAATGTCTCGATGCATGCTTAATATTCCAGGTAAGGGAATCACAAAAAAGTGAGTTGTTTTCCTGTCCAGTTGAACCAATTCACCCGTTTGTGAAACAATAGTGAGCATTCCCTAAAGTTGAGAAAATTTACTTTTTCCTCATTACATCTCCGGAACTGAAACAAATACATTGATATATCTCCTACAGATACAGCTGGGTTAACAGCCTATTCTTGGTTCAGCACAAAGGAGGATTGCTTGTATTTAAAAAAAAAGATTCCATCATTACTGAATACCAGCACTGCCAAATAGACATGTATTTTGTGCAGAGTATACGGTACCCGCGATCAATTTAGGAATACAACGAAAAGAATGCTGATGCGGTCACCCACAAGTACAGAGCACCCCTCAAAGTAAAAAGCTATTTCATTGTAACCTTGTGACTGCAAACTTCTCAAAATTTCTATTTCCGATCCTGGCAAATGCAGGCCCATGTAGCAGTCTCTGGTACATTAGACAACATTACTCACTGCTGAGCTTTTGTTCTAGCGTCAAAGGACCACACACAATGCTTAGCAGCGTAATCTATGTATGTGTGTGTGTGTGTGTGTGTGAGAGAGAGAGAGAGATGGAGTGGGTGGGAGGTCTAACTGTGCCATGCGGAGCTAGCTAGTAGAGTGAGGGTTAGAGTGAGACAAACTAAAACACAATAAGCCTGTGTGATGCAAAAGGATCACAACCACTTGGCACAGAACATTGCGTGTGAGTGCCTGTAGCCCTGCAGTCAGCCTTGTACTCAAAGATACTTTGAAAAATACCAAAGACAAATAAAATCAAAGACTTTCCCTAAAGACAGACACGCAAGTGTGCAGATCAGGCTCGAGGTGGCAAAAAAGCACTCTTGCTCCACACATTTAATAGACTCTTCAAAAAACGAAACCGATTAAATATTCAATTTTGAATATAGCTGGTGGGCTGTCATGTTATTTTAATATTCTATCATTAAAATCCAGTTGACTGATTCAATAGTGAATATGGCAAACACCTTTTGAGATGTACCGACCATCTAGACCAAAAGGTTACATTTTATACGGCGTCATTTATACCGACTCTGGCAGCAGTCTAAAACTCAATTGTGCACCCAAACTAAACAGACTGAAATGTTGAAGCAAACAAGCGATGTCAACAAGACTTCTCCCTAGAACTCCTCTTCCCCCTTACTTAATCTTCCCCAAGATTAAGATTGGATAAGAATCCAACTGAAAGACAGCATATAGAAGCTTCTATGGAGAAAGGATTTTTGGTGTAACCTTCCTTCACAGGATCACAAATCTATAGAATGAGGGGGCTGCATGTGCTCCAGCCTTCCTGTACGCATTTATTGTGAGCTCCTCTCTGATGGATTACTCAACCAGGGGGAAGACAGCACGACTATTCCAAGATTATCTTGCAGTGGTGGAATTGGGGAAAGAACAACAACCAAGTCTGACCCAGGCAATAGTCAGCAATTGTTTTATGACGGGATGATGTGCACGCAGTTCCCAACTGCGTCGATGGATTTCCAAACTTTAAAGGCTTGGTACGGTCTCCCTGACTGTCTCCATTGCAGAATCAACCTATCTGATAACAAATGAGATGTGAGAGGGAAACACTGAAGGGAGCATAAGGAACCTGCAAGCTAGCTATGCATTGATGCATAGAATTACTGAGTTAACATATTTTCTCCATTCTGCACAGGCTAAATACATGTAGCATAATACCAATTACAGAAAACCAGCAAAACAACGTATACTTTTATTTTAAGTAGATCATATACACACTGATTTGGACAGAGCCTAAGGGTTTACCACTGAAATAAGAAAGCCACCATAGAGCCACTTTTGTCACTGTAGGTAACAATGACATTTGTCTTTTCCATTTAACCCATCCTATTGTGTAGGAGCAGTTCCAGTGCCCAGGGACCGACTCCAGTTCTTTTTCCTATTGCCTTGGTCAGGGACAGCAGGAGCATCAAGCCTAGCATGCATGTCTTTCTGTTGGCGGGAGGAAATTGTAGCACCGGAGGAAACCCATGAGGACACAGGGAGAACATGCAAACTCCACAAAGACAGGACTTTCTTGCTGGGAGGCAACAGTGCTAACCATTGGGCCACCGTGTCGCCATACAATAATACAATAAGTAATGTTTCTGCAATCCAACTTCAGATAAGGGTTTGAAAATGATTGAATTGATGTTAAATCATTTATCCATGATACCACAATTGAGTGTCCCTCTACAAATGTGGCTAATATAGGGCAACAGAACCAGGTTTTAATACTTAATGCTGTCACATGGCCAACATATTTGCTCCGGGCATTCCCTTTCACTTAGCAGTGGTGACAGGATCTTTTACTGTGCCCACATCTCTTAATTAACACATACTACAGCTGCATATTGGTGCATGTCCTGTGTCTTTTAAGAGGAGCTGTTTACAGTAGGGTCAACCCAAACATGGAAAGTGTCTATCAAGTAAAAAGATAAGAGAAGTCCAATAAAGGTGCCCGACGGTCTATTAAAGGTAAAACTAGGGTCTTATGTGCTGTAGTGACCCGTTAACAAGGCAACTTGCAGTTCAAAATTACAACACCTCAACCTCTGGGCTGACATTCCCTCTAACAAAATCTCCAAACTGCTCAACATGGTTGAATATGCCTTAACGGGTTGGTGATGGCTGACCTACGCCTGTGTCATCCTGAAGTTTCCCTTCTTCAAACTAATGAAAGACCCTCCTTTGGAAATATTCCCGCAATCACCAATGTGAATACTACTTAAGAATGCAATGCATTGGGTCACTGGGTTGAAAGCTGCTGCTCGTTTCAACAAGGCAATACTCCCATACACCACATGCAATGTGATCAAAGTTGAGTAGAAGTAGTTTGGGGCTACATGTACACTGCATGGCCCAAAAGTAACTGCTTTTCTGTTGACTTATCTTTTATTTGAGCTGTGCCAGTCATGTGATTTCATTACAACTGGTCAAACAGGGAATCAGGCCAGCTGAACTCAGGGCCCAAGGTTTAAACCCTATGTGTGTGCATGTGCATGCTTTCATGTGTGAAAAAGCCAGGGAGACTTCTCTAGTGACAGAGGACAACTGCGATCCCCTCTGCTCAGCATAGAATCATTACAACCCTGGCCCTGATTCAAACCTCTACTTGGGTCTCCTTGACTAGGGATTTTCACAAGGATATGGCTTCTCCATATCCTTGAGAACAAGTGGGCAGCTAGCAGGGTGTTGGCATCCCCCCCCCTCTGAGAAAAAATGAAAGCTGTAATAATCCTGATTTGTTAGCCTCTGGCACATTCTAATGTCACTGCTGATCTTGACTGATCTTAATTATTGCGTGCATATTTTGAGGAGTTTGCCAACTCATGAAAGGAGAATAGGTTCCTTTTGTGTTTTAGCATGCACAGTCTGTAAATAGCTATTCACATTTAAAACCCCGTCATTACCAGACAGGTCAGAATTTTTGTTATTAAGAAGCATCAGACTTTATCTATTATCTTTCATTATTGACACTTAAACCGTGAGGTTTATCAAGATGCTCATTGATTTGAAAGGGGAGGCTAGTGGTCATAAATGTACATGCATAGCAAATTGCAATTTTTAATCAAAACTATTTCATTGTTTTATGATCATCAATCTGAAAAATATGTTGAAGTAGCTGGCTGGATTTAAATGGGTAGTCGGCTGTTTGGCTGGTGCTTATGAAGAGTTTATCTTGACCTGAGAGGAATGGCAGCAAAGAAGGGGGCACCTCAAGTTAGAAAAACTACGTCTCCACTACGCAACCATAATCATGCCTAGAATCAATGACACACTGTGGGACTACTCTTGGCCCTGAGAGGACAAGCCATTTAGACACACAGTAGAATCCAATGGGTCACATGGGATAGAAGGGAAAGAAGTATGGCATCTTGAACTAGCAGGTAACTAAATATAGGGAGAATTCTCTGGTCTTCTGACTACACAAGCCCTCCAGTTTGAGGGATGCTGCAGCAAAACACTACACAACTCTTAGTCACCACACTGACGTTCTCCTCTGCTAGAGCAGATAGCACACATGCCAGCATCATAACAGTTTCCATAGATCCCTTAGAGTTTGGCAGCCCAGTCTTGCCCAAGACTACTAAAGGTAGGTGGTAAGTGACAGTTGGGCGGGAGGACTGGTGAGTTGAACAAAATCAATGTAAAACCCACATGAGGGTAGGAGAAAGCCACATGCAGGAGAGAAAAAAAATAGTTGCCAGCACTTTCCCGCCTACTCTCCAACATAATTTGCCAAAATGTTGAGTGTGTAGCGACACTTGCAAAGGTGCAAAGTTTTCACTAACTGGGTGCAGAGGCCCAAGCCTGTGTCAAGCTGTAAGCATCAGTATGAGGAAGATCATAATCCTTTGCCCTGGACTATATAATATGATCACAGCTAATTGCCCAGTAGAGGATAACGCTAAAATATCAATTCACGTGAGCTTTTGGAAATCCTTCTTCACAGGGAGGGTGATATGGCCTACTTGCAGTCATTTGGGTGACTCAATGCATGTTCAAAACAGACCAAATGAAAGGAGGAGGACATGCTTAATATCATCCATTCTTGCAACTCACCAGCGCAGGCATTGAGGAACAACCAGTCAGTCCTTCTCATCCGGTTTTTAATCTGCTTCAATCTTTTGAAGTCCACCTCTACTTCCTCTTTGCTCCCGATTCCAGCCCCTGATGCCAATTCGATCCTCTGAAAGTCCATGTTTACTTCCGACTCCTGCTTGGAGGTTGGTGGGGACCTCCTCTGGCTGCTACTGCAACCCCCAACCCCACCTACAACCCCAACCACATTTACCCCACTCATGAGCCCAACAACACCCCTCCTGTTGTCCCTGGCTTTCTCGTTGAGTATGGAGGGAGGTTGTTGGCTCTCAGGCTGTGATGCCAGTTCGATAGGTTCCGTTAACAGGCTGTTTGGCCTGGGGTGGTCACACACCACACACCTGCATGCTTTGGGCCAGTTCTCATAAGTGCAGGCTGTGCAGGTCCAGTGTTGCGATCTAGTGTTAAGCCTGTTGCGGTCATTGTATTCTTCACAGGGGTCTGTAGGGGTAGTAGGGGGAGCAGAGTGGCAGCCAGAGCCAGAGGTCTGGGGGGACTCAGTGGGGCTGCGTGGCTGTTGGGCACGATGCCCTTGATGATGTCCACGTTGTTGCTGGTGCTGCAGCACCTGCTGCCTCTGACATAGGCACTGTGTACAACGTATGGCACGGGGCCAGTTCAGATAGGTGCACATCTGACAAGACCACTTGCTAGTTGTCTCAGGGGTGTCAGCTATGCGGACGCGAGGCCGCGCACTGGAGTCTGGGCAGATGAGGAGGCTTGAGCCCCCCTGGGGTGGGCTGTTACTGTGGCTGAGGCTTGCTGGACCCCACTGATGCTGGCTGGCATCGAGACCAAGGGTGCTCTTGAAGGGTTCCTCGGTAATGATGGCACCCCCACAAGGCCTCTGAGCACGACACATGGTGCACTTGATGGCTGAGGGCCAGTTCTCGTATGTGCAGTACTCACAGGCCCACTTGGCACCCAGCTCAGTCATCGTCACGCCGCCACTGCAGGAGGCTCACCGCTACTTAGAGGGTCTCTCAGCTTGGCGGTTTCCCTCTCAAGGAGATCACACAGGCAAGCAGAACACTAGAGAAGAAAGAGGGAAACATATTTTTTTCAAAGAGCTCTGCTTTCCCTGAACGGTATCCAATGTGGATACAATGCAAAATATCAAATAATAGTGGACTGTTTGGGTCAACTTGTCTTGACACACTTTTGCAAAGGCCCATGTATTTTCAAGATAAAATAAAGGGCAAACAAAGCAAAACCTTAAACAAAGTGTTCCCTCTTCTACCACATGTGCAGCGCAGCATCTGGGCCATTCAATGCCGGTGCCAATGAAGCACAGTATGGGAAACACAGCCAGAAAATGTGGTGCTGATGGTCCTATCTAGCAGTCCTGCTCAAAATACCACAGTGTCACCTATAAGTAAATCGAAGCAAAAGGGGATGGGGGGGTTCATAGGTGCGACAAAGTTGAGGTACTGGACTGAAGATGGAACTGCAACATGATATTCAGCTTCCACACGTCAACAAACAAATCTGACACTAGCTTTAAAAATATTCAAATACCAGGTCAAAGTGCCCCACAGTCGACTCGGGTAACCAGCCAAGGTCAAATTAACCGGATTCCCAATGCTGAAGCGTGTGACAATGAACGACCCTTGACGACGCGCTGATATTGAATCCGCTCCCAAGCCTGCTGACAACACGCCAGATTTAACTATGCAAATTAGGTTTAATGGCTTCAGATGCACGCACCTAGGATCACATCAACCTGCGAACATATTCACGCCCGGCATTTTATAAAGTTTCATCTGACTTCAAATGTTAATTTATAGAATTTATAGTCTAGACCAAAACATTCAACACGTGAAGTCAATATGCTGGCAAATCGAGATGCAACTGATGCTGCTGATTCTAACTGGCCACAGGCGTGACTGAGACTCGGATCTCCAGGACCGGGGACAGGAATAGGATATTAATCACGCACGGTAGCTTCTCTGTGTAAAAAAAGGAGCTAGTATGGGCTAGAAGAGAAAAGACACGTGTCCTGAAAGGTGTTTTCTAAGTGTTTGGCTGAAGATCACCTTCACTGGTGAAACATGTGCCTCTGGTATGTTGTCTCTCACTAAAGTATTGGATTTCATTCGGCATGTTGTTAAAAAACTTCGAGGCGTGGTGAAAATGCATCTGCACCAACACCAACTTCATGCAAGAAACCCTTCGACATAGGCTGAGTACAAGTGAGCTAGGTGACGCCACCGTTGCCCACCCAGGCTAGCTGTAACAATCGAGATAATTGCTGAGGTTCAATTCAAACGTAAGATCTAAATGGAGCTTCACTATTTACTCCTTCAGTGGATCTAAACTAGATCTGTGAAACTGACTTCAGAGACATCCCCGGAGCGACAACTATAACACTGATTAGGTCGCCAGACAGGAGTTACGGTGAGCTAGCAGCCTGGTTGCTAGCTAAACATCACCGGATTATGTTCGTTACTTTTTGGACATGCCATCTACCAAGAAGCCCTTTTTCAAAGCTCTACAATATAAATAAGATTTGAAGAAAGAAAAAGAGGGTCATCGAAATACAGGCCGTGGCCTTACCTTTGCTTTCCCGTGTTTACACTCCTCACTTTCAACCGTAAAGCGAAACATACACGGCTCGTAAATCACCGTGTGTTCCCCTTCCTCCACCACCACCAGAGAAACCCAGTCTGAGTCCCGAGTGAGGCTGCCGCAGCTGCTTTACTGAGTCTGTAGCCGTATATTTACATTATAGCGTGTGTGGGTCTCCGTCTATAGATGGGGCTTCGAGGTCCGACACGACAGCGCATCAAACAACCCCCCCACCCCCTTCCTCCTCCTCCTCCTCCCTCGGCCGCCGTCCGTTCGGTGCTTTAAATCATCTTAATCCCATTCCCCCCCAAAAAAAACATTTTTTTC
>OMLC01022394.1:1375-13875 GCA_900302585.1 Regalecus glesne | reverse complement strand
TGCATCAGGATGTCAACAGCAGAGGGGGCTAGTGCAATCGTTCCTTTGCTAAGCACAAGAAGAAGAAGAAGAAGAAGAAAAACGTCTTTTCAAGCTCAATCATCCAGGTGTTCAACAAAGCCAAATAGTTCTATCAGGTTTGCTTTTCATCCTTGTTGTCATTGTTTTGCCCCATTTTTTGTGAGCACCCTAGTTTACATCTCTGTTCCCTTAAAAGGGAGTTGGGTGGGTCACATACTGGACTGAGAGCTGTGACATTCAAATGAATGTAGAAATGTACCCCTGTTTTGTTTTAAGCGTTTCCCGATGACCTGATGCAAGAAGAAGAAGCTTTATTTATTTGTCATTGTTCATACATAGAACAAAATGGGTTCTTTGCATTTGGCCCATTCTATTGTATAGGAGCATCGAGCAGCTGCAGTCCCGGGGAGCATTTAGAGGCTCAGTGTCTTGCTCAAAGGCACCTTGAGACCCTTTCTTCAGGGGCCAGGGATCAAACCACCAATCCTCCGATGACTAGACGACTGTCTTACCTCCTGAGCTTTGCTGCCCCATAAGGAGAAACGGAACAAGAGGAGAGAAGGTGGATGGGGATGGTAGAAAAAAGAAAATGTCACTGAAGACTGATGCTCTGAAATGTGAAACGCTCAGAGGGCTGTTTGTCTGCAGTGCCACTGGCAGCAGCAGTAACCTAATCACATCACCGGATGAGATTGTCGAGGGCCGGGTGGCAGGTTAGCCTGAGCAACATCCGCAGGCTGCTCATGGAGACGAGGGAAAGACAGCAGAGAGACTTTCATATGGGAAAGTGGTACTGGTAAGTAGCCATTCAGGGACACAATTAGCTTTGTTCAGGCTACTGTTGGATTGCCCCTTTTCCCACCATCGTTGGGTTCTGTCAGCTAGGTATGCACGATTAGCCTGGATTCCCCATGTGACACCCTGTATTTCTTCATGGGTGGGATGATGGTGCATCGGTTAGCACCTTCCTTCTCAGAAAAATGGTCCTGGGTTTGAATCTCCTCCCAGGTCCTTTCTGTGTGGAGTTTGCATGTCATCCCTGTGTCTGTGTGGGTGTCCTCCCGCCATCATAAAAACATCCATGTCAGAGTTAATGCTCCTACCTGTGCCCCTGAGCAAGGCAGTGGGATGAAGAACTGGGTTTAGTCCTTGGACACTGCAGCTGTTCGCTACTCCTATATAATAGCATGGGTAAAATCCAGAGAACACATTTCATTATACATGTATGTATGTACACATGAATAAAACTTCCTCCTCTTCTAACCATCCCAGGTTAACTCAAATAAAAGAAGAGACGAGGTAAAATAATCATTGTGGTGAGATGACAGTCTCGTTTTGAGGTACCGTCATGACTTCATAGCCAACAAACCTACACAGCAACGTTATGTGAAGTGCTGCTATAGGCAGGCTAGACATGTAAACACAGTGTCTAAGATAGCCAACATCTACATTTATTCTTTTGGCAGTGTACACATGTGGTAGATACAGATCATCTTATCTAATCCATCCCTTGTTTATGCAGGTATAGGACGGTTCCAGCTCCAAAGTGGGCCGTTTTGTTTGAATAGTAGATGTTGTCTTTATGTTGTAATATGCTCTGTAGATGTCAAGGTAATCTCCCTGCAAGCCACTGTCTGGTGGGAGGGCCCAGCTAGCTTACAATAATAAACCTAGCCTGCTATCAGCATCAACCGTGCTGTGATGTTAGTTTCGGTGGTGAATGTGATACCCTGGCTGGTTTAGTGTTGTGAGATAGTACCAGGACAACCCTGCTAGGCATGGGCTGCTGTGTGGATGCATGCTGGTTGTGCTGGGACAAAGTCCAGGTCTGTTTTTTTAATCCCAGTCCATCCCTGGGCTGTGTTTTATCACATGTAGTATTAGAGCTTTGACCAGTAATGCCTGAAATGTAACTCATACTTAGTTTGAGCCCCCCCTCAGGCAGGGGGCGCTCTCTGCGTCCTGTGTGTGTGCTTGGCTTGAGGCAGGGTGCTGTCTCAGGGTGGAGAGTTGTAGCTGTGCTCATGTGGAGCTCTGCAGGATTGAAGAACGTCAGATGAAAATTAGTTAAGTGTGCTTATACCTGTCCCGAGTGTTCAGCAGTACTGAAATAGATAAATGATTCCCTTATCAGTCCCACAAGGGGAAATTTGGATTTCTCTGCATGTTTGACCCATCCTATTGTATAGGAGCAGTGAGCTGCCCACAGGGAGCAGTTAGGGGTTCAGTGTCTTGCTCAAGGACACCTCCACATGCTGTATGCAGGACCGGGAATCGATCCTGCGACCTTCTGATTGCCACACGACCGCTCTACCCACTGAGCTATGCCGCCCCAATAGACCCCTGAAGACAAGATGTTTATTGGCAATCATCCGTTTGAGGTCAAAGGTCAGAGCTAATGTTTCCAGGTGATAGTTTGCGCCATTCTTCCTATGACCCTGCAGCAATTTATGTGCTTTGGGAAGAGGTGCTTGTCAGAACAATGAGAGCCATGTAGGGAGGCTGCGAGGTGTCTTTAGCTCAATGGCTTTATGAAGCGGTACCGACGTAGCTACAGGGGTTATAGCATGATGGTTGGCAGGATTTTACTTTTGAAAGTTCTTGTATTTCTCTTCTTTGTACAAGTGCAGAAACATTTCCTCCAGCGTCCCTTCAGCGTTTGACGTCTTATAGTGTTAGTGTGGCTTTCATGTGCTCGAGGTACATGCTCATACCAGTGTGTGCATGTGTGTGGACGTGCACACACGCATACGTGCATCCATATGTGCGTATGGGGTAAGGATGCGATGCTTGGAGGACAGCTTGTGTCGGTGGGCCACGCTCTGTTCCCTCCACTGAAAGCGCTCGGAGTTTGGCTGGTTGTCGCTCGCTGGAGGCCGTATGGGTGTTTTGTCTGTGTGGAAGAGGAGCAGCACAGGAGGACAAGAGGTTTATCAGCCCACCTGCACACATTAATGCTGTTTAGAGCGGTCAGCATGTCCGCCTACTTCCCAGCTAATGAAACTCATCAATGCTGGATATGTCATTTCAGCTCTGGCCAGGTTAACCTCATGAGAGGGCGTTGGGTAGAAAAACACAACGTCATGCCAGCCTGGACTTTCCTGTTTGAGCCCACTGTGAGGAGACAGGAGGGCATCCAACCTGTCCAGGGTGTGTTTCCGCCTTCCACCCAATGAGCACTGGGATAGGCTCAAGTGGATCCATGACCCTACTTGGGATAAGCAGTTGATGACGTGACGTGTTCCTTCATGTCTTCTCTCATCTCACATCTCTTCATGGATCCCTGCTTAGGAGGGACTCAGATGGAAGGAAAAGACACATGAGAGAAATGTGGACTTGAGATGTACCCAAAGACTTTCCCACAGTCCTCTGGAACTAGAATGTACCAGAATGCATTGCTGCACACTACCATCTGTATCGTGGTCCGTAAGGGCCTCTGTGCTGGTGTTGTGGGACATCACATCTGAAATGTAGCTTAGTCGAGAGACAGAAGATGGTAAAGTGAGAATATACAAGGGTGTGGAAACGGGAAGCAGGGATGAATCGGGGACAACAGCAGATAGTTTTTCATGTGTCATCTTTGTGGCAGGCAAACAGAGATAGGGTTGAAAATCACTGAACTCTCCCTTTAATGTTGATGCTACTATTAGATTGATTAGTATCATCAAGACGAAACGCGAAGGAGGACATGGACTCACAAAGCACCTGTCCTCACATCCTCATGGCCTTTGTCTCCGGTCACTGGCTGCAGCCAGAGGTCAAAGGTCAAAGGTGACGGGTCAGAAGTTACACAGCACACGGCTGTCCTTAGGCAGCATTGAAAATGGAGAGAGTAATGAAAGAGAGCCGAGGCGTTTTTTTTTAGACACAAGTTCCATTCATCAGACTGGAAAGATGATGTCACTGATTCACTGCTGTTTGGTGAGGGCAGGCCAACACCGTGTGTGTGAACATGTGTTGGCATGTCCGTTTTATCTATATCTGGATGTATATGAGAGAGAGAGAGAGAGAGAGAGAGAGAGAGAGAGAGAGAGAGAGAGAGAGAGAGAGAGAGAGAGAGAGAGAGAGAGAGAGAGAGAGAGAGAGAGAGAGAGAGAGAGAGAGAGAGAGAAAGAGAATGTGTATGGATGTACATGTGAGACAGATGTAGTTATCTTCCCCACCTGGCATAACTGGAATCTTACAAATGTGTGCAGCTCACACACATATGCACACATTCTCCTGTCATCTGTGTGTTGTTTACTTGTGAATCTGGATTCTTAACATTCATGTCAAAATTCATCCACAGGTGATCATCAACTACGTCATTATGTGTGCTTAGGTGTGAGAGAGAGCGAGAGCAGTGTTGTCCTCTTTCCTACCCCGTCGCCGAATCATTCTACGTGGTTTTAACTGACAAGAATCCATCAATGAAATAATTTGTCTCTGCTGATTGGTTCACATCATAATCGTTGATCCTCTTGTTCCTTCTAATCGAACCACCCCTTTAGTGACACTCACCAGACCAGTGATAGATTCTGGCGATCTGTAAGATGGTGATAAATGAACTAAAACCACAGCATGACATGTCAACTGATCTTTCTGTTTTCCATTCTGCATTCCTCTCTCCCCTCTCTGCTCTGGTCTGTGCTGCTGCTCCATCAGGGGGTCGTTTCAAGAAGGAGATTGTGGTGGACGGTCAGAGCCACCTGCTGCTCATCCGAGATGAAGGAGGCCCCCCAGAGGCTCAGGTTAGTAGAGACCCTCTTCACCTTCACTATGCTCCAGCCGGGTTTAGGCCAGGGTTTTTATTTTATCAGCCAGGCTGCAGACCTGGAGTGCCGTATCTCTCCACTGATCAACTCATGCATTTGTTTCATGAATAGGTATCTGCTCTATGTATGCACTGACTCTTGTCCTACTTCAAGGATATTTCCGTTAACTTCCCAGAAGTTGTTTTATCACAAATTCAACTGAAATACAGCAACAGACTTTCAAAGGTGATCAGTTGTACAAAAGCCATGGTTATGCTCATTGTGCAACCCTGCATGAATCTGGAAACTCTGAGTCAGCAGATGATATTCTTTCTTTGCAGAACTGAATTTTATGTTGTCCATGTTTCTGCCTGGATTTGTGTCCCTGTTAAAGAGACAAACATACCGGGTTACAATGTGGGAAGTGTTGGGTCAGGGTCCGCAGGGGATCATCTGTCTCGAAAAAAGACCACACTGGCATTTTAACACCGCCGTGTCTAGACAGAACAGTTGAGAAGTGGTTCATTTATTAATAATTCACTTGTTCTCTCCATCTTTCTCTCTTGTTCTATGTCATCTCTAGTTTGCATTGTGGGTAGATGCAGTGATTTTCGTCTTCAGTCTGGAGGATGAGATCAGCTTCCAGACAGTCTACCATTACTACAGCCGCCTGGCCACCTACCGGAACACTGCCGACCTGCCACTCGTCCTGGTCGGCACACAAGGTCAGCCACACAGCCACCCCAGATATCACCACATGCTACACAGGTGTTACACTATTCATGCTCCATTTAGAGACCTTTTATAGATCTGCATCAGCTAGCTTTCAGCAGACTGTGTCAGACGAAGTCCAGACGACCAGCCTCAAACCCTCAAGCAGCTTTATAAATTGTGAAGAAATAAGTCTATGAGCAAGCACAATTGGTGTCTTGTTTGGTCTTGCTGCCATCTAGTGGTAGACCTTTATAATTACACTTGAAGTCAGATTCAACAACTTTACAAGCTGTTGGATTTTAAAATTGCTTTTATGAATTTTGATCAGTGCAGTTATCTCATCCCTCCACCGCCATGACATGGTAGAAAGTGGGTGGTAATTTTAGATTCCATGTCATGTGCTCCTGCAGAAGGTGTGTAGAGGTACCCTCAAATAAGACACTTAACCCCTAACTGCTCCTCGTATGTCATGCAGCGGCTGTAATCACTGCTTCTATACAATAAGATGGGATAAATATCAAGAATGCGTTTCACCAGCCTTGGCTATATGGCAAATAAATTATTTATTTATTGGTAAAAACGTCATGTGAATTAGAGCAGTGGTTCTCAACTTCGGTCCTCATGTACCACCTGTAAATGGACTTGTTGTTATATACTGCTTTTCCAGTCTAGCAGCAACCCAAAGCACTTTACCATGAACCCCTTAGATTTACCGAGCTATGCAGCGGGATATGAACCCGCAACCCCTATCTCCCAGGTGTGCCCTCTACCCGCTGAGCCACTGCAGCTCTACCACTGTCCCCCTGGCCCACCAGGTAGTTAATTACATTCACCTGTCGAGTTGGGTACTGAAACCATCTAATCACAACAGGTGAGTGTAGTTAAGTACCTGGCGTTAGAGAGAATCAGCAATACAGGTGGCACATGAGGACTAGGGGTTGAGAACCTCTTCAATTAGACTGCACAAGCTCTAGAGGGCGCCCGAACGCTACACATGTAAAGATGCCGTGTGCATCCATCTGTCCATCCACCAGTCTGTTATCTCTACCAACACAGTCCAATCCAGGGCTACGGGAGATAGATGGATTAGATGTGTTGGATTTCCTGTGTCATCCATTCTTTCATTTCATGTGTATAGTTTTTTGTAGTGAGCATGAAGGTACTCTCTTACCTTCATAATGGTAGTAATAGTGGTAGTAGCAGTAGATGAATACAACTGTAGAATAACCTTCAAGTTTTTCTACCTCACCAAAATGACATCTGCAGCAATTAGGAGGTCCTCTTTCACCGGAAGACCTGGGGTTAATTCTTCAAATCTGCAAACTCAATGAATCCCTTGCTGTTGAATTTTTGTGACCCCTGAACGTCTCTTTTAAAGGAGAAGTTTAAAGGTGTCATGAAAATAAAAAATGCACGAGGGAGGTAGATGGGACATTTCAATAGTTGTTGGTTCAGATGGATGAGAATTTGTAAAATCCAGTGATGGGGAAATCACCCAATTTTTTCTTAATGAAACCTGGGGATCACTCTGCTGTTCCCACTGACGTGGGAAGGCATTCCACCACATATACAAGATTTTGGCTTTTCTCTCCACCCAGATGCCATCAGCTCTGCCAACCCACGTGTGATAGAGGACAGCCGTGCCCGGAAGCTATCCAACGACTTGAAACGCTGCACCTACTATGAGACCTGCGCTACCTATGGCCTCAATGTGGAGCGAGTCTTTCAGGACGGTAAGGCCTGCAGAGGATGGAGAGGAGGGCCTGTCAGTCTATCAGTCTAATCAAGTGTCTGTCTACCCATCTCCGTGTACTATCTATTTATACTATCTATGTATCTCAGTGTTTCTCCTGGCAACATATGCAACATCTGCTGGTAACATTCATGTTATCCAATGCCATAGTTATTGAAAGCACAGCCTTTCTGTATCATACTGCTATTATACTGCAACCTGAGTTTGGTGATTATGCTATCGCACCATTACTCATCCATCTATCTATCTATCCATCCATCCATCCATCCATCTAAAGCTATTTATCTAAAGCTACTTATCTATCAAGTTAGCAAGCTCACTGTCTCTCCATCAAGCCATCTATTGTTTCGCAGTCTATCCATCTTCCTCACCTTGACCTTTAAACGAACCCTTCCAACACAGAGCTAGTTTAGTTGTTTGGTGCATTCCTGATTGGGTCAGTAGTGTCCCCTGGGAAGGTGACATTCCTGCTCCTGTCTCCCCTAGCCTCCCTCCATGGCCAGGGCCATTTGGCCGGCGTTAATCACGCCTCAATTAAGAACAAAATGGACCCACTCAGCTATTTAACCCAAGCCGAACAGCAATTAAGTTTTATCATACTGGGGATGGAGGATGAGGGACGGACAGATGGAGAGACATAAAGTACAGACAGACACATTAACAGAAAGGAGAGTCGCAGACAGGCGAGCATAGATGGAGAGAAAGGAAGCTGCCGGATGGATAGACCAACAAGAGATTGACAGGCGGGATGGGGAGGTGGGTCGTAGAGAAGTAAGAAGGGTCCCAGTTTCCACAGCAGTGTGGCATCCGAATAGCTGGCGCCTCACTGGGCAGGGTTGGCGCTTCATCCAGGTGTGACTAATATAACACAGAGTCATGATGAATGGTTGCCATTGGATCTGTCAGATCAGCCACCAACACGACTTTTGTGACCTTCCCTCTCCAGGCAGTCTCTCCGTGGTTTCATGTGATCAGGTTGTGTTTGGTCAGACCCAGTCAACTGGCATCAACAAAGAATTTGCATGTAAATACTTGTCTGATATTAGGGGCTGATAGTGCCAGACAGATGGAGTCTATCATCACATACCAACACAGAAATATAAGAAATGTTTTACGATTTGAAAGTTGTGGTTGTAGATTGGGGGGGGGGCATAGCTCAGGAGGTAGGGTGGTCATCTAGTAATCGGTAGATTCGTGGTTAAATCCCCAGCCCCTGGAGAAAGTGTTTTAAGGTGTCCATTAGCAAGAAACTGAACCCCCAAGTGCTCAACCTCTGAGATGGAATAGTAACCTGTCCAGTGGGTTTCCCTGCCTATCTCCCAATGAATGCAGGGATAGGTTCCAGCATGACTCTTCCACCCGTGATTGGGTGAGCAGGATGGATGGATGTTTTAGTGTTTGCATTTAGATGATAGTCATCACACCATTTTGGAAACTTTTTAACCTCCAAACTAACGCCAGACACTTCATTACAATAGAGGTCAGGGCTGCTGGTCCATAGTCATTATTTTCCTGGGGAAGAGGCTTTTGTGGAAGAGGAGAGATAATTGCCTTGAACAGGCCTTTGGCAGACAGAGACGCAGACTGATGCATGTTTCTCTGCACTTGTCTTCAACAGGAAAGTTGAGACACTATCAGGGCCAATAAGGTAACCGCCCTGTTGCCGTATTGGTGCTCGTTCTTTTAAATAGTCCTGTGACTACATTGGGACTATTGTCTCCCTGGAATACAGTCATCAATTGTTATGGCACTGTCATGTTCTACAGAGAAACCATGGGAATCAAACCTGATGCAGAAGTTGTTCAAGTCATTTGCCATTGTACTGTTGTCTGTTGTGTGCAGGGTTTTCCTGGAGGGGGTGATATCTGGAATAGATTTCACTGTGGGCCATAGTTTCTTCATATTATTTGCACAGAAGTCCTTTTCAGTGCATTCCCCATATTGTATTTTTCCTTTGCTGAGTTTCTGGTGCACTTGGTCCTTGACAATCCTTGATGGCCTTAGTAATGGAGGAGTTTCTGTTAGGATGCTACTTTGTGTCTTTTGAGTAGTTCACATGAGGCACATGGAAGATGTCCCTGTCTATGCTCAAGTAATACCCCTTCTGAGTTTCAGAGCTGTCGGTATGAACCAGAGTTTGCAGTCTTAACAAGAGGTTTTCTCATCCTTAGGACTGAAGGGTGGATGGAGAATGATAGCTAGGTGTGCTTTCAAACTGCCCTACAGGAGCATTGCAGATAGTAATTCCTGAGGCCTTGCTTTCCATTTCTGGATGTGGAATTAATCAGAGGAGAGGAGCCCGAGACGTTAATGAAGGCAGGGTGGTCGGTACGCATGGGGTTAAAGCCTTTTAATTACATAGAGATATATGACAACCCAATCACTGGTTAATTACCAGACCAGCACTAGTTTCATCCCCAGGCACTACCGTCCTCTCTCTCTCTCTCTCTCTCTCTGTCTCCCCCCTCTCTCTCTCTCTCTCTCTCTCTCTCTCTCTCTCTCTGTCTCCCCCCTCTCTTTCTCTTTCTCGTTCGCTCTCTGTCATATCCTCAGGGCAGCTCATCACTGGGTCACATTCACACAGATTTGGTGGTGGCATAGCTCAGGAGGTGGTCCTCTTGTAGTCATAGGATTGGTGATTTGATTGCCAGGTCTTTCAGAAAGGGTGCAAAGTGTCCTTGAGCAAGACACTGAACTCCTAACAGCTTAGGACAACAGATGAAAATTAGCCTTGTGGCGCTCTAATCTAATGATCACTCAAAAGCCCTTTAGAATGAATGTCTCACATTTACCAAGCTATGCAGCAGGATATGAACCCGCAACACCTGAGCCCTACGTGTGTGGTCTGTCCATTGAGTCACTGCGGCTAACACCCATTGATTAATGTTGCATGAGTAGATGCTCATGCAGCCTCTTGTTGTTTGATACGTCTTCTTTTTTTTAACTTGTGTCATCTATTGGCCATGCTTTATAAAACTTACATTCTCACTTTCCTTGCTAAAATGGTTCTCAGTAAACCTGGGGCTCAGAATATTCTGAATTTGCAGACATCCACCTATTCTACAACTCTGTTCCTGCTGCATTGATTGGCCTGAAGGGGGCAGTGCAGGCACATAGATCTGTGTCCAGGACGGAACACATTAGGTGCAGGGGCTTTGTTTTACACATTGATGTGTTCACATGTGGACGTCTGTAGTAGGTCACCATAATGTCTGATGTTTATAGCCATGGCTTGAATGTGAACTATTCTGTTCTGTGCTATTTTATTCCGTGAATTTTTCTCTGTTCTGTTTTCCATTGTTTGGGTTGTTTTTAGTCTCTCACTGAAGTCCTCCACTGGCTTGTGTGGTGTTTATTGTGATTTAATCTACAGTGAAGAAATTGAGTTCACCTGATCTCACGCTGAAAATGTGATTTAGAAGCCAGACAGCACAGGGGTGTCTCAAGACTTTAAATATCAGACAGTCGGTGTTCTCTATTATTGATGGACTGTGTTTATATCCTCCAATACACTCAGATCTTATAATAATAATAATTATTATTATAATGATGATGATGATGGTGGGGATGATGATGATGATGATAATAATAATAATAATAATAATAACAACAATAATAATCTCGTTAATGGGGACAGGGCATATGAATAAATATTTTTAAATGTAAATATATCAGATTTACATTCTACGTTCAAATTTACTGATTTCGCCACCACACTAATTTTCATCTGTTGTCATAAGCATTTAGGGGCTCAGGGATATGCTCAAGAACACTTTGACATGCTTTCTGAAGGAACTGGGCATCAAACCAGCAAACGTCTGATCACTAGACAATTGTGTTACCTTTTGTACTTCTAAATAAGACAGGAGCAGCATGCTTTGAGTGTGCATGTGTGTCTATCTGGAGTGGTTCTCTGTGCTTGTCGAGTTCTGTGTCAGCAGCTTCCAGAGACAATACAAAAATAAGCTAGGAAGAGACGTAGCCATCCAGAACAGAGGAAGCAAGTGATAGGTAGAGACAGAGAGAAACACAAGGAGAGAGGGGCAGATGAAAGTATGAGGAGAGAGAAGAAGTCAGACCTATAGACCAGAAACAATTATCTAGAAAATGGAAGCTTTCGGGTTTGGTGTCTATGAAAAAATTACAACTGCTTGAGCAGAGACACTGCAGGAGAGAGACGGGGAGACGAGCAGAGATACTTCAAGGCTATTGGCTAGAGTGTGTGTATTTGCATCTAATCCCTCATCTCAGTGCTGTTGGCCAAAGAGGAAGCCCAACACACTAAACGCTGCCCTATTATCTTGTTAATTATTCCACTGTGTGTGTGCATGTGCGTGGGTGTGAGAATCGGGACACGTCTCTGGTTCCTTATTTTCTGTGACACTGTCTCCTTGCATTTTTCACGTCATTATCTCCAATTAATCAGACTTTTTAATTATCCACTACACGGGAATCCATTGACGAGTGGCAAAATGATTATTTTAATGTTTTGTGTTGCCTGCACGCCCGACAGCAGTTCCTCTGCCCCGAGGTGTGTGCACGCTTGCATGTGTGTATGTGTGTATATCTTGATTCATGTTGCTTCGCATGGATTTGTGCGTGCAGGTTTGCATGTGTTGGTGTGTGTGCACGTGCACAAAGACGTGCAACCTCATGAAAACTGCAGTGTTCACATGCAAACTCACAAACAGTAACCGAGTCACACAAAGGTACTCACTCGCACACGGGGGCACGCAGATTGTTTTCTTTGCATGAATTAGCATTGTTGCATAGCAAGCTGGGTTTCTTTGCATAATTACCACTCAGCGTGACCTTAATTTGGAGCTGAGGACTTAAGCAGTGACTGCACTCTGCTCTCAGCCTCATCAGTTTACAGTACGACAGTGGCGATCTGTGATTGGTCAGAGAGCGACGCATCATCACTGTGTGCCTGCGCTGAATCTAAACCAGTGGACAGGCACAGAAGCACACATTTGCATGCACCATTTAGAAGAGGCTTTGTTTGTTTGTCAGTGTACATATTTACAGTGATATTTGTTCTCTGGATTTAACCTATCCTATTGCACGAGAGCAGTGAGCAGCCGCAAACTCCGAGGTTCAGTTAGGTGTTTAATATCTTGCTCAAGGACACTTCGACATGCTTTTTACTAGGGCTGGGGATTGAACAACCAATCCTTCAATTACAAGATAACCGCCCTACCTCCTGAGCTATGCTGCTCCTAGATTAAAAGCCTCATACTCTACCGACTGAGCTAGGCATTGTACATATATTTGTATAT
>OMLC01022341.1:7414-17643 GCA_900302585.1 Regalecus glesne | reverse complement strand
GGTGGTGGGGGGGGGGGGGGGGGGGGACGACACACGTACCTCCAGGGTTTCGACGAATGAGCAGTTTTCGAACTTCATCATAAACAAAGATGAGGAAACTGTATGGAAATGCACAGAACCACCAGGTAGGCCTGTGGGCAAGATGAGACAGACACAGACTGGTATTGAACGAACCCATGAGTCTTAAAGAGTCAAAAGTTAACATGTTGGTCCTGGTTTCCCTTGGTTATCTCTGCCTTCAAGACATGTTTTTATCTTCTTAAAAGAGCTCGAATAAGGTCTTTACATAACATAAACACATGTTAAACATACATTTTGTGACCCATCCATGCATTACAGAACCTGGTATCCATGGTATTTACACTTCAAGACTTGTAAGTACTGTTTTCCTTTGTGAAGATTATCTCGGAGTAAAATATCTGAATATTTTAAACTTGTGACCAAAAACATAATTTCAGGTGTTTAACTAAAGACCCATTCATTTCTCCCAAAGAGACAAAAGAACCCACAGATGATCTTACATCTAGCTTTGCAATCCCCCCCCCCCGCAAAAAAAGGCATATATGAACCACTTGTCTAAATGTTAGTGTGCACTGATGGTACTTACTTTAATGGGTACATCCTGAGTGCCACATCCATGCCTGGGCAATAAGACAGGAAGGCTGCCAGAGCTGTCTCTTCAAACAGGCCAAAGATCAAAATCTTGTTCCTGAAATGAGAAAAGCAGATCGACCATCAGATGAGCTACAGGAGAGACGGAAAAACAGAAGACGGATGATGATCAGTTTATCTCATGTTAAATTTCAGTCTGTCTTTAGTCTCCTTCTTAAATACTAAGCAAACTTGACATGTCTCATCTCAAGGGCTCAATATGGCTTTCAGATCGTAAAAGGCACGTTTCACTGTAGAGATTATTTTCAGAAGCCATTCATGTGAGATCACAGTCCAGAAGATAATGTTAGTAGTATGTAATATTCAGAAGAAAGAAGAGCTGCTTTTGGCCTCACCTCATACCCTGCTGGAAGACAGAGTTACGCCTGGTCTTGCAGACGATGACATCTGCCCACTGCACCACCACAATACTGACAAAGAAGGCTGTGTGGCAGGTGAACTCCACAATTTTCCTCTGTTCATATGTCTGAGGGCAGGGGCCAGTGAGCGGACAGACATGCACAATCTGATTATCAAATAACTTGATAAAAATACTAAACACATCATTATCATAACACACACACACACGCACACACGCACGCACACGACACGCACACACACAAGCTTTATGTACCCATTGCTGTCCGTAGCTGTCTTCCAAGTCGTTGACTGAGCGGTCATCCCAATTGAGCCTGATGCCAACTAGTACTGCGGGCAGGAAACCATTCTCAGCCATTATCACAAAGTAGGCAAAGAAGCCTCCCAGAGCCTGGATCATACCTGCAGAAAGAATGAGAAGGGGTAAACACACAAGTAGAGATTTATGGTTACACGCTGAAGTCTCCCCACCTGGTTTCCTATCTCGGTTTTGTTGAGACATTACAAATAACACTAAACATCTGCAAAATGGCCGCAGTAGATTGAGTTTGGGATACCCTTTCTGAAAGATTATTGAACCTCGATCACGAATATACACCAATCCCAAATATCCGCAAGTACAACATGAGTATCGACTATTTAGCTGGGGAAGGACATCTATACTGGTGCTGTAATGGTTGCTTAACTGCTACTCACCAACCTCCAACCCACCTGCCCCATATTGAAATTTGATCTACCCACATGTACTATGGGGTGATTAATGCTCCCTATTCTTGATGGCTTTAGTAAAGAGGATTGGTTCCTTATCTTTTTTTTAAGTTATGAGCATTGTTTGTTTTACTGCAAACATATTCACCAGGTCTCAGGCCAAGAAAGTATCTTGACAGGTGGATCACAGCGTTGAAAAATGTTTGCTCTACGGGAGCATGGAGGTGAGCTTGTTACCATCTCTGATGGACCTGGTTAGTTCTTCCCAATCTAAAGCATGCCTACCGTTTTACGCCACTATCAAATAGATCATGCTTGTCTTTAAAATAATCTTTATAATAATCCCCTGTATTTATAATGATAGCAATAAAGCCAATAAATGTCAACACTCGTTTATGGCGTTTTAAAGCCAGACTTTCCCATTGCTCACTTCTCCACATCACCAACATGGTCCTCATGAGTAAAGGTTCCTCAAAGAATTTATTCATTCATTCAATGTCCTGTCTCCCTGAACGGGGATTGGGTTTCTTAAAACGGAACAACCCTGTCTATTTCTTTCACTATTCGAGCTCGGTAATGGGTTCAACCACGGTAGACCCCATCTTGAGTTCCCGTACCGATTTGTCCATAGGCAATACTGATAAGCCTCTCGTTCACCAGCTTGTCCCTGGCAGGGTTCCTGGGCTGACGCTTCATGATATCACTCTCAGCTGCCTCATAGGCCAAGGAGATAGCAGGTACCTTGGAGAAGGGAGAGATGAAAAGGTGTTGAAAATACAGTGTTGTATGATGTGTAGAAACCATAAGCAGAACTCAGTGACATTTTGAATAAGCGTACATGTGTGTGTATGCGTCACACCAGGGTAGGTGTTTGATTGACTGCATTTGTCTCACCATGTCAGTTCCCAGGTCGATACAGAGGATGGTGATGGTTCCTAGGGGCAGGGGAATGTTGACGATGATGAAGAACAGAAAGGGTGTGATCTCTGGGATATTGCTGGTCAGGGTGTAGGCGATGGACTTCTTCAAGTTGTCAAAGATCAGACGACCTGTCATGAGACAAGCAGCACAGCTCAGACAATACTTCTTCTTACCTTAAGTAGCAATGGAATTTCGTTGACTTTGCATAACCCTGTGAACAAAAGCAGCAGTTTGCCTGAAGACTGACTTTACTGTCACAAAGATCTGCATCCACCCTCTGTTAGCTGGTGTATTTGTCTTGAAGAGAGAAATAAATATGTAGTGGTGTTTTACTTAAAGAGCCGTTTGGAAGATGGTGATGACGTGAAGAATCTCCAACTGGAGCTATGCCTCTCACCTGCGTGACTAAATTCATTGTCAGATTTCATGGGGAATCCAATCTGAAGACATGTATTGGGGATCCTTACATGGCAACATCTAACCTTCTTGATGGCCTCATGTTGGTTATTTAAAGGGCTCCAAATCAAACTGAGACTAATCGGTACAAAACTTCTCATAGTGGCTTGTGAAGAGAAGTTGAATTCTGAATGTTTCTGTTATACAACCACTTTGCTGAAGAGGACGGAGAGGATCCATCATTCATTGGACTAATATGTATTGTAATGTGTTTGAGATCATGTGGTTTTAAAGTGCAACTCATTGTCACAAGCCACTACTCCAATATTGCCTGGTCACCTCTACTATACAATTTTCCACCCTAAATATAACTTATTATTCTACATCAACAAGCAACTGCTCCTCCACTCGGCTTTCAATGCTTTCTGCAAGTTGGGTCTTCCAAAGTTTTTTAAATTTCTATTTCTCATTTCCAGTCCAGCTCTCTTCATCCCACCGTCTCATTTCTAGTGTTTCCAGTGTTCTATTGCTTCGATCACTCCCCCGCCCCCTATCCATCTGCTCTGCTTTTCCTCTGGTTACCTTCTTCCACTCCAGTGACGATAGATGCAAAGTTGTCATCCAGCAAGATCATGTCAGCAGCCTGTTTGGACACATCGGAGCCTGAGATTCCCATGGCTACACCAATGTCGGCCTTTTTCAGGGCAGGAGAATCGTTCACGCCATCACCTGTCACAGCTACGATGGCTCCCTGGGAATAAGGGGTGAGGAGAATCAGTGTTTTGCTCAACAGTGAAATAAAGCAGGAATACCCAGAAGCACGCTTGGGAGGGATGGACGTCGTCTGGTTGGCAAATGAGACTTGGTCATTGTAACTGTCAATGCCAAAATCCATGAATACTATCACAACTTACAAGCTGACTAGGCCATAACAGAACAAAGTGAGACTGATCAGAAAAGTCATAGTTGAAAATGAGGCAAAAAACAGAATATGCTTTTGTCCATCAAAAATAATATGATGCTATGATTCCTGGTTATGGATTTCATTTTTATTTGGGCCAACAAAGGCAAAAAGGAATATTTCAGTTTCTGTGGTATGTTCTGTTGATATTATGACACCTACAGCAACTGATGACCAGGTGAGTAGTTATCCAAAAGTTGCAGAGATGCACATCTAACAGTTAATGAAGTAAAGAGATGAGGATTCCTACTGTAAGAGTAATGCGGCTTGTCATATGAGACTATGGTTTGTATTTGTTAACTGCTACCAACCTGTCTCTGGCAGCCTTCTACGATGATGAGCTTCTGTTGTGGGGAGGTCCTGGCGAAAACAATCTCCGTGTGGTTCCTCAGGATGTCGTCAATCTGGTCTTGAGACAAATCCTTCAGGTCGGTACCGTGGATCACACAGGCCTTGGCATCTCTGGAGAAACACAAAATAAATGAGTGATTACAAACTTACTTGCACGCATCCTCTGATGAAAGAATTCTAATATATTACTGTCTTTTCTATAGCCGTTAGAAGTCTGCTTGCGTATGTATGACATGGTGTGTGTGCGCGCGTTCCTTACCTGGGATTGACCTGGCTGACAGGAATGTTGAGACGAGCAGCAATGTCCTCCACAGTCTCATTGCCCTCTGAGATAATACCAACACCCTTGGCAATAGCCTTGGCTGTGATTGGATGATCACCAGTGACCATAATTACCTACAAAAACAATAGTAACAAAAGTGAAGTCTACCAAATTCAACAATAATGCACATAATTCAAATTCTACACTTTATTTTTGAAGTAGGACATAAAGGTACAATCCTGCAGATTTATGTGGAACCAAATGTCCTTCTTCATAATTTCCATCATTAGTATATGTAAAAGAGCCAATCCACATTTTGAAATCATGAATATATATATGTATATTAATGGAGATTGTAAGGTTTGACTTTAATGATTCGATGATACAGCCTGCAAAGTTTTACACGTTCATAATGCAGCCAACTGCAGATGAAGTTTGGTATCAACAAGATTGAAAAGGAAGCAAAGAATTGACAGCCAGGTAGCAGACATGTAAGACAAAGCTAGTGAATTAATCAAAACTTAATTCATATAGAACAGTTGGTACATCCAAATGCCATGCAATGTACTTAACATTATGTCAAGGTGTACTGTGTAAATAACCATCACCAACAGAAACTACAGCACGAACATTTAAAAGAAAACACCTTCTGATCACGTATTATTTGCTTTAAGACAAAGAATCAAGAGACATAAGATGACTAGCAACTCTAAGAAGGAAATAATTATGGATCTATTGGGTTACCTTGATACCAGCAGATCGGCATTTGCCCACAGCATCGGGTACAGCAGCACGGGGAGGGTCAATCATGGACATAAGGCCTATGAAGCAAAGGTTGTCTGTCTGGAAGTTGACATCCTCAGTGTCAAATGCAAAGCCTTTGGGGTACTGATCCTCTGGCATCATCACGTGGCAGAAACCTAGAGGTACAAGGTGGGGTATGAGCAGGGTTGGGTTGTGATATACAAGGAATGGCATTACAGAAATCTAAATGTCCATCATTCTGATATGCTCTGATGAGGAGAGAGGTCCATTTCATCAATTCTCAAAGTTGCATTCTATCACTGGGCTACTCCATCCCCGATAGGCCCTGATGCATTATTGAAAATAATCCTTTGATATTTTTAAAAGCTATCAGGTATTTTTAAATCAGCTTGTGCACATTTCCTTTCCGGTGCAGCACACGTTGGGTAGAACACTGCTGTATACACAACCTCAATCATTTGGCTGCTCTTGTTCATTCAATACCTAAAAATAAGCTTCTGTTATTTTTTTAGGGATAAAAGATAGCCTTCAAAATATTTGCTTTGTACCTAAAAATCAGTATATCTTTTTCCTTACTTTTTCTTTCTATAAGAACTCACATCAGTATTTGTCATTTTTGTCTTTTCTGGAATCTGAAATTGGGTCCCGGGGTTCTTACTCAACAACCACCTTTTTTCTTTCTCTCACCGCCATCTCTTTCCTAATTCTCCCAGTTTCATCTTCCTCTTTCTCACTCTCTACTACTAATATATCTCTGCTCATCCTTTACCAAGTACTCTCTCTCCCAATCCTCCCAGCTCCATGTAGGCGTTCTGGAAGGCTTCCTTCAGCTCCTCGTCCATGGGCTGCTCCTTGCCCTGTATGAGGATGGTTGAGCACCGGTCCAGGATCCTCTCAGGGGCTCCCTTCATCACAAGCAGGTAGCGGTTGTCGTTGGGGTCCTCTGTCTCATGCACTGAGAGCTATCATGAGGCAAAGAGGGGTAATACAATTAGGACAATTACAACGTCTGACAAGATATGCAGAATTTCTACTGATGTTGCTGGAATAACTGGTATTATTAAACAGTTCACCTATGGTGCATGGGCCATGGGACTGGTAATGTAAATAGTGTGGCCAATTGAGTGTATGAATGGGTCTTAGTAAGGAGGAGGTTCAAAATCGTATATAGGAGAGCATTTCACTCCATATCCCTTGTTCATCTCCTATATGTGGAACAACTGTTGCTTTGCTGACCTGGTACTTGTTGGTGGAGTTGAAGGGGATCTCGGCCACCTTCTTGTTCCTCTCCCTCATCATCCTAACAGAGCCACAGCACAATTCGATACACTTCAGCAAGGCAGACTCAGAAGCATCACCAGCTACGTCACGCTTCAGGATGGCCACTGAATCCTGGCCTGCCTTGAACTGGGCACGGTTGCATAGAGCAGCAACACGAGCCAGAGCCACCCATGTTGTTGAGCTCTTGTCAAAGGAGGCACCTGGGGAAGGAAAAAAATAAATCATCATTATTTTATATTGTATGAACATTTTGGACAGCAGTGGTATCGTTAAGTATTCCTTACCCTGTTTGAGCCTTTCTCTACTCACCAGATTGATCCTCGGTGGTGTCGGCCTCGTGGATCTGGTTGTCGAACCACATGTGAGCCACGGTCATTCTGTTTTGGGTCAGGGTTCCAGTTTTGTCAGAGCAGATGGTAGAGGTGGAGCCCAGGGTCTCCACAGCCTCCAAGTTCTTCACCAGGCAGTTCTTCTTGGCCATACGCTTAGCAGTCAGGGTCAGACACACCTGGAGGAAAATGACAGGGCCAACATTTAAAAACATGCAGAGAATACTTGTGTGTCTTTGGTCTAACTGTGTGAATTGCAGAATAGTATCTCGAAGACTTAGTAATAAAGATAACAGGCTATTGAGTAGTCAAAAAAGCAAGAAAAACATAGACAAAAGATGTTCTAAAACAAGAATGACCAAAAGCGAGGGAAGGAGATCAAAAGCATCACTATGAATAAAATAGAAATGTTGTTAGCCAACTGTAATGAAGGCAAACATAAATAAGGCAACGGAAACATATTGGTTCACTTACAGTGACAGTAGCCAGCAGCCCTTCGGGTACGTTAGCCACGATGATACCAATGAGGAAGATGACAGCCTCCAGCCAGGAATACCCCAGAATGAGGGCCAAGACGAAGAAGGTCACACCCAAGAAGACGGCCACACCTGTGATGATTTGAATGAAATGCTCGATCTCTTTTGCAATGGGGGTCTTGCCAGTGTCCAGGCCAGAGGTCAGTGTAGCAATGCGGCCCATGACAGTTCGGTCACCAGTACAGATCACAATGCCTCGAGCTGTGCCTGTGTTAGCAGAGGAAATAGTGCATGTTTAGGCAGTTTTAAAAACCTCCATCTCTATAGAAAAGGAAAATAATGCAACAGTGCAAGAAAGTCCCCATTCTAAGACACCATGTATATAGCTCACCAATTATAGCTCACCTATCATTTCCAGTTCTTTCTACTGATACCAGATATCAATAATCATGAATACATGGCCTACTACAATTATGGGTTAACTCTCAGGGCATATATCAGCAGGTATGATATGATCAAGTGGTTTATAGCAAGATTATTGACCTATCTACTATATACCTTCCACGCAGTTGGTAGAGAAGAAAGCAACATTACGAGTCTCCAACGGATTGTCATGGGTACAGTCAGGTGACCTGCTTTGAGGTTCTGATTCGCCGGTGAGTGAAGAGTTATCCACCTATTAGGAAGAAAAGGGAAAAAGAGTGAAACATGGTCACTATGTAAAAGTCCCTACATATGAGAATCAGAAATATATATTGTGTAATGTCTTGAATGATGTTTGGGTTTATGTGGGCATGAGCATAATCAAGGATTTAAGCATTCATGCATTCAGACATCATTTCAAAATACAGGCGTGAATGTATTCCTATTGAGAGTATAGGTAAATTATGTGTATGCTCATACCCCACCTTGAACAAAAATAGTTTGTTAATGTTTTTGTGTGTGTGTGCGTGCATGCGCGCGCACGCGTGCGTATGTGTGTGTGTGTGTACACACCTTGCAGCCATGAGCAGAGACCACCCTGATGTCAGCAGGGATCCTGTCTCCTCCCTTTACTTCAATAAGATCTCCAGCTACTACCTCCTCAGCATTGAGCTGAACCTTCTCACCCTCACGGATCACCAAGGCTTGCTACAGGGACACAGCAGGAACAGATGGACACACACTCTAGGCTGGAGGTAAACATACCCCGTTTTACCCCAATACCTAGAAAAGCATTCAACTAGCATGGCAGGGAACCTACATGTCATCCTCACAAGGTATATACCTACAAAGTAAAACTAATTTTACTGGTATATTTGCAAAGAAAACAGCAGAACCACTTTTGCCCTCACATGAATGCCCAGTAAGTACTGTTTGTGTGCATTCTGGAGTTAAACGTAAACACAAATTGATTTTAGTTAAATAAAATATAGCTGGCTTTACAACATAATCTGCTCACCGGCTAATTCTCTTACACATGTCTGTGGGACTGTGCAAAACTATTTTAGTGAACTTTGACAACAGGGACAAGGACAATGAAATCCCATCAGGAAGGCCCAAGTTCCTCTTGACTGTGACCAATTCACTGTTAATTTCCTGAATCATGGATGTTTAATTTTTTTAAAAATTAGCATTAAAAATTAATAGGTCATCACTGAAATATGATCAGTCTACCTGTAATAATACCAGTGTGGATAAGTGGAAATGTGCACTTAATACCACAGCATAATTATGGCATTAACATTCCATGCATCATTTATTTCAGGGTGACCGCTGGCAAAAATACTGACTGTGCTCATGTGAATCATGTTAAAATGTCCTGTGGGACTCACTGTTCTGAATTGCTGGGCACCATTTTCCAAAAATGTTAAAATTATTGATGGTAATTAAAGAAGCTCAATGAGGTCCAATAGAACCTTTAAATAGCAAGACAGTAGGTGGGAAGTTAAATTCTGGTGACCAAATGTTTACCTGGGGCACCATGTTCTTGAAAGACTCCATAATTTTAGAGCTCTTGGCCTCTTGGAAGTAGGAGAAGCAACCGGTGATGACGACCACAGCTGTGAGCACAATACCTAGATACAACTGGAGAGAGAGAGAGAGAGAGAGAGAGAGAGAGAGAGAGAGGTCAAGCAAATGAGAGTGGGTTGTGTATTAGCAGGGAACATCTGTGATAGAACTGCACTGCTAAGGTGTCTTGAGGGTTATAGCTTCAACAGTGAGAAGTGTGGCTGGTGCATTAATGAGGTGTAGATAGGGCCAGCTGTCGATTTGTGGATGTACAACCACTCTGTGCGAGTGCGTGTTTGTTGCTTACATTGTCTCCTGCAGGGTCGTCCTCAGTGGCAGCCTGAATGGCGTAGGCCAGGAAGCAGAGGATGGCGCCGAGCCACAGCAGGACAGAGAAACCACCGAACAGTTGGCGACAGAACTTGACCCACTCCGGGGTGGTGGGAGGAGGGGTGAGCGCATTGGGACCATCCCTGATCAGAAACTCTGCAGCCTTGGCATTAGTCAGTCCCTAATGTCAGTGAGGGGGAGTAGAGAGCAGAAGGGACATTTGGATAATGTGTGGGAATATGAGGAGAGGCTAATAAAATGTACCGCATGTGTTCAGAAAATATGTAAATAGATTTCAAACGGAATTAAGGTTTTGCTTGAAATGTATAGCTTGTGTTAAAAACCGTGACCTTTTTCTCCTTTTAAAGCTTCATTACTAATTCACCTGGAAGTTGTTAACTCATAAACCTTCATGTTTAAACATGACA
>OMLC01022289.1:1455-12937 GCA_900302585.1 Regalecus glesne | reverse complement strand
ATAAAGGCTGAACGTTGTCTTGTAGCCCATGTATTTATGTTAGCAGTGGGAAGTAGAGAGAGAGAGAGAGAGAGAGAGAGAGAGAGAGAGAGAGAGAGAGAGAGAGAGAGAGAGAGAGAGAGAGAGAGAGAGAGAGAGAGAGAGAGAGAGAGAGCATGGGTCTCTTGTTAATTATGTGTGTCTAGTGAGATGGGTCTGAGCAGGCAGGGCAGTCCCAGGATACACATGGGGGGTGCAGGGTGAAGGAAGGTGGGCTTTGGTCTGGAAGCCCTGGTTTCTCAGGTCCTGAGTCTGAGATCCACATACCCTTGTCTGGGTACACATCCTCACTAGTGGTGAATCTCACCCCCTTCCCGCCGAACACTGGCCCACAGAAGGGGCAGAGAAAGGGAGGAGACAGAGAGCGAGAGAGATGGAGAGGGGGAAGAGAGTAGTAGAGACACAGAAATATGAAGTGCACGGATGCTTAGCTGAGAATCATAGAGTTGAAAAACATTTAAAGTTGTAAACATGGCACCAAATGCAAAAATAAATATCCCCATAAATTCATGTTTAGCTTTACTGCAAAGGTTCAACTATCCTTTTGCATAACCCAACATATTACCCTCATTCAAGTTGTATAAGAAGGTTTAAGTTACATACTGATCTCAGAAAACTGTTAAGTGAACAGAGTTGTCAGGGGTGTTTTAGTAGCTTGGCTAAAAGTACACAGTGCAAAGAGGCATGCATTCTCTCAATGCTGGAGAATTAACAAACACCGTGGAGATAAAGGTTACAGTTAGCGAATTTACATACTGGAAGCAGAGCTCAATGTGAAAAGGATTTAGAAAAATAACCACAGAAACAAAACAGAACAAAAGGTTTGTGTGGGTATGAGAGAGCGAGAGAGAGAGAGCGAGAGCGAGAGCGAGAGAGAGAGAGAGTACATAGTCTGTTAGGTTACCTTGAGCATTCTGTGACTGCACAAAGGTCTTAATGAGTTTGTCTGTGGCCTGGGTGTAGAGGGACAGGGCATAGTGGAGAGACTGCAGATCAGGACTCTTTTCCAAGAAAGTCTTCTTCAGACCCACACCACCAGCATGGAAGTATTGCTAACAGAGTCAAAGGCACATAGAGGAAAATTTAATTCATCAGTGCTACAGAGTCTTTAGTCATAAGCCAATGAAAGTAAAAATAAAATGCGGCATGACGGATTGATCTGTTATTAAACCTTGACCTTGAAATATCTTCATTATTACTTCAAGTTTCAAGCTGCCCCTTCATGTCACTGACATCGTGCAAAACTGATTCAGCACAGGTGAATAAAATGGCTAATTTAAGCATGACTGAGATTATGTAATCTGCCTTTGTAGCCCCTCTTGGTGCCATTTGGATGGCTGATGAACTTTTGTTCAACTGTCCGTTGCAAATGGGACACATTTTATCTCTTCAATCCGTCTTAAATCACAGTGCGACAGGGTCACACTTTCAAAGCACTTTCTCACAGCCTTAGAGTTGGGCCAGGGATTCCTGTCACATCAAAGTCCGCTTCTCTTACCAGCACATCTTGAAGAATTAGACAGAATCAATGACTGTGCATTCATTGCATGCATTTTCTTTTCAAGTCAAAAGAGTTTGATTATGACCATGCCAGCCTCCAGATTTACAAACATATGTACCAAAGAGATAATACCTTGATGGTGTCTAAAGCCAGTTCAATCACAGCACACTGTTTAGGTGACAGGGCTTTGGCCTCCTCGCGAACCATATGTTCCTGGAGACACCAGAAACAGGCAAGCATGAACCATAACAAGCAATCAGTCCATTTCTATGCAATACGTCCACTTTCCACCGAATTAGAATTTTGAACCAAAGTAATGACTCAGGAGGTCTGCGTTACTGTATGGTTGTACAATGATGTATAGATATACTCTACCTTAAGCTTGGACAGCTGTCCCAGCTCCTTGGCAGCATTAAATATAAGCTGAGTACCCTGGAGGAGAAAGGGTAGAGGAGGAGAGAGAAAGAGGGTGAGAAAGAGAGAGAGGGGTAGGGTCAGGGGGAGGTGAAACAGTTAAGGAGGGAAATACAGAAAAAAGGTGATGGAGAAAATATTTTAAAAAGTCAATTATTTATAAGAGAGGGTAGCAGTACACGGTTTGTCATATGGTGGACAGTGACACTTCTGACACACATATGCACACATGCACACACACACAAACACACACATATATTTATTTCTTGACATAATCAAGAACCTTTATTGCGCTCTAGGGATATAAAAGTCCTTTTCAAGTTCTCTTGCTGTTCTTATCAATGTGTTATGCACCCTAAAGACACAGCACAATAGTGTACATGTGCTTACACCGAGCGCACACTCACACACACTCACGGAGCAAGACATTCCATTAAAAAGAAATGGCACACACACACACACACACAGTGTAAAGGAGAGTGTGATCTGTATCTATGCAGGAACAGTGGTGTTGTACAGGAGATCCTGCCTACTGTAATATTCTGCTCACAGAATAAGTGGAATGGAAAGGACTGCATTTTTAACTAAGTGGTTGTAGATCTCCAAATTCTGAGCAAGCCATAGACATAAAATATCATTTTACTGTACCTATGTATGGTAAAACTCACAAATAATCTTAAAAGGGGATATAAAAAGGAGAAAATACCAGAGATTAAATATTAATGCAAGAGAACCTGACCAATGACATTGGATGCTATCGAAAAGGGATTTTTTAATCAATGCTTTAAACGTTAAAATGCTTATGTCTGTTTATTCATGCTGTCTTAAAAGGTACTCTAGAGTCAGGGAAGCAAGAAATACCACAAAACTTGAGAAAGACCCCGTTTGAAAAAAAGGGGTCCTGCAAAAGTGATCCAGCAAACAAGCTACAAGGAAGGTAGAGGCTAGGGATGCAGGCAGCTACCACTATGCTTTGGTGGGGGGTATTTTCACGGCATAACGATGAAAAAAAATGTTTCCACCGCTTGCTTTAACTGGAAAGCCGAGGGAGAGACAGAAACACAGAGTGGAGACAAGGGAAAGAGACAGGACACATTGATCTAAATGGGTTTAGTTCTTACATCACTGTGAGAAGCACTCTTCAGCCTCCCCTGAAAAGAGAGGATGTGGTTAATACTTCAGGAAGTGGCTAAGTCCTATTATTTGATTGGCTCAAAATCAAGCAGCACTCCTTTCCATTGGCTCAACAAACTATGCAATGAAAGTTAATACGTCACTGTGCGAAATGTGGACAAGTATTAAACGCTGCAAATTGCTGTCTATTATGAGATAAAAGCTTTCAAAGTCAAATTACATTTTGTTTACTTTGGTTCCTCTTGCTTTCCACAAAAAAGAGGGATGGTCACCATAGCAACCAAATTCCCAAGTTTATTGGAAATTATACAAATGTATTTACTTTCGTTGCATATTGTTTCCACCAAAACAAGCTCTTCATTTTAATAAAAGCATCCACCACTACTTTAATATTATATCTCTGTATCTCAATATGCTGATACACAAGTAAATAGAGCAGATGAAAGTCATAACTCAGGAGGAAAAGCTTAACACAAACTAAAGAAATAGGGCCTCACTCCTGCCTAAATAGCTAGCTCATTTGGATACAAGGCAAACTAGCTTTTGTTCAGCAGAGACCAAATTTTAGCAATAGATAGCATTTTAAATCTACATTTCAAATTTTAAAATTCAAGTTCACGCACACACACACACACACACACACAGCCACACACACAACACACATACACACATACACACACACACACAATGTCCTTTTTACATTTCAAAGTTAGTTTCCAGGGCCTCACCTGACATCATGAAAAGTCAAAAACAATAATGATAAAATAAAATCAATATTTATAGTTCTCTGCTGAGCTGTGCTATAAATGTAATTTCTGTATGATTCCAGTCATTTCAATGTTTCTGATGATCAAAATTGCTGATTTTTGTTATTTCCTGTTCAATAGAGAGGCAACACATGAGGTGAGACAGTGATGAGCTGAGCCTCTGCTCAGATTGTGCAATCCCTCACAAACTGGGTTAAGTGTGTGCCTTTTGCTTTCTTCACTGTTTGTCACCAATTTAATGTTTTAAGAGACTTTTACCAGATGTCCTCACTTTCTATAGAATACTTCATGTATTTCACGTATGTGTACAACATATTTAGTCTAGCTGATCTGACACAAAACCGTACCGATAAAACCAGAGGGGAGGCAAACAGTACCTCTGCCTCACTGAAGGCAGCGTGCGAGAGCCCCACATGTTTAAGCTTGTTTGGCTGTTGCTCTTCTTATACACTGAGATGGCAAGCACCAATAGGCTAGCTAGAAAATCATAAAGCCAAATTCACTACAGCAGTGCGCTTTTTATTTTTGTGGAGTCAGTGCCTCACCCACCTCAAACCTCAGTGCACATCACTGTCACACACACACACACACACACACACACAAGCTAAATAAATAAATTAAAATGAGATCCCATGACAAAAGAAACAAAAATGTAAATATCAATCCACTGAAGCCATCAACAGTATTCTGCCACAATAGACTTTACACAGGCCCTGAGACATGTATGGCTGGTACAAAGACACAGGTCACTCCTAACCCATAACATCTCATGGCAAGAAAAGTCGTTTTGTCCATCAGTACAAAAACAACTGTCTCCATAAGTTTCCAGCAATACAATTATCATTGCTGTAATCAGCAGGACATGGAGTCAAACCAGGACAGACCGATACAACAGGCCTGTGGAGAGACATACAGAACAATATGGCACAGTGCGGTGCAGTATACTGAGAGAAGACTACAGTATTAAAGTAGATCAGATGCAAGCGACAACATTGGGGGTGAGGGGTCAGGGGACACACTTCTAACGCATGGGGAAGGTGCACTAGATAGAGAAATAGGGCAGAGGAGAGGTCAGAGGGGTAGAAAATGTGGTGACGGGGGTTGGGGTGGGGCAGAACACCAGATACCGAGAGGTCAGAGTCACCCAGCTTGAGTCCTGGTGGAAGGGCACAATGCAAGAGAAGAAGAAACAAGGCAACACCCGGTGCAAGAGAGGAGTACCACTTCCCATTTAAGGAGGGTGTTTGAGGAGGAAAAAGAGATAACAGAGGGGGCATCTGATTGGTGGAGGTAGTGGAGGGGTTGGGACCTGTCAGAACCAGTCAGGAATGCACCATGCTTCTGTTTTGTCAAACAGACAGAGTTGGAGGCCAGAAAGAAGACGTTGAGAAGAGAAAAGAAGAGAAGAGAAGAAAAGAGAAGAAAAGAGAAGAGAAGAAAAGAGAAGAGACCATGTAAAAGAAAGACAGAAATGGGACAGGCCAGAGAAGTGAAGTTTTAAGAGGTGGGGGTGACGTGGTCGAACAGGGGAAATCGCAGCCACATATAGCAGAGGACTGACCACCGAGGACGGACAGACAGACAGACACACACGCAGGACTGCCGTACTTACAATCATCTGTGGAGGGAGAGCGGTGGGAGCAGGATGTAACAGTAACAACAACCAGAGAAAAGGGTCAGTCAAGCTGCAAAGAGCCCCACATCAATCAAACACACAAAGTCTAGGGCCTGAGCCAGGTGGACTTCTAGCTAACTGTTAGGGGGCATCTTTGAAGCCTACACTATTAGGGATAGTCCCAGGCACTGCAGTGAAAGATGTCGAAAATGGCTTTTCTGTGGATGATCACACAGAGGATCAAAACACATCTATTAATGAATATCTGTGCTTGTCCCATACCCCTCTTAAATTCTCCTCCGATAACATTACAAGACAAGCAATATGCTACCTGCAGACCTTGGTAAGTAGCGCTAGAAAGGAGGCTTGAACACCAAAGTTGATCCTAACTGGCACAAAACATTATGACCGGGTAATCCCCATCTACCAAAGAATGATATGAGGCTCTTTCTTTGATAACCAAACACAAATAAGGACAGATATATCCAAAACAAAAGAAAACAAGAGGCTGCTTTCCAAAATGTAGCTTTCATTTCAACAAAGGGCCAAATCTCCAGCGCAAAATGTCAATTATTCACTCATGCAGTTGCTTGTAAAATTAGGTGAAGCGCAAGAATAACTGTAAACTGACATCTTGAAGAGCAGCCAATGGGCTGGGGTTAGAATGATATGGTGCACTCCTTTTCCTTTTAATACTTTTCATCTCATGGTTGGATGAATGGAGGGTACAATGGAATATATCACCTGTTAAATGTTGTAGGGATGATGTGGAAGAGAACCATGTAAATTTGATATGAAAGACATTTTTCACTGTTGTTTTGTAATCATGAGATTTACAGGGGAGCCATCTTGAGGTATAACATAAAATGTCTCCCTTTTGATTTCCTGTCCTCCTCCTCCACCACCTCCTCCTTTTCCTTTTTTTTGAAGGCATCTTAGCACTTGGATTTGTGTGTGTGTGTGTGTCTGTGTAGATATGTAGGCGGATATTTGTGCCTGTGGGTTAACGTGTATCTGAAGTGCATGCTCTGTAAAACAGTCTCAGTCTGTTGACCAAATGCTGCAGTCTCCATCAGAGGAGATCAAATATTCATCATACCTCTATTCATGCCATGTAAAAAGACAGTGTAATCTATCTTTTGTCACAACAGATCCTGGGGACTGGAAGTTTGCGTGTGTACCCGTGTGTGTGTATGTATGTGTGCATATTTATTCCTGTTTGCATGTGTCTGTACATGAAAAGTCAAAGACAATATGTAAAATAAACAGTTGGTCTTTGTATGTGTATAAACGGCTAAGCCTGGTTGTTCTGCATGCCGAATAAAATGCACACAAATGTGTGTAAATGCAAATTATAATGTGGATGTCTGCAGGTGTGAATGTACTACTAGGATATGGTGCCCTCACCGTCTGGTCTGTGAGTGGAGGCAGAACAATGGTCTTCTCCATAGTATTCATCACCAGCTTCCATAGCTCCTTCAGCACACGCTTAAGCACAGTCTTCTCACAGATCTTTGCAAACAGTGTCAGACTAGGTAGAGGAGGTGGGCAGGGAGAGAAGAGAGAGAGCAAGGGAAGGAGGGAGGAATAATGAGTAACAGAAGGAGCCGAGCTCTCTTCTTCAGCCAAACAAGGAATACAACAGCAGTGAAATTGACAAACAAAGAATATAGAAAATGAAGACAGAGGGAGAGAGAGCAAGAAAGAATGGAAGAAAGCAACAGATGGGGAGGGTAAAGAAGAGATAGCATCAAAGTGAGAAGTTAGCAAGAAATATGGAGAGAGAGAGAGAGAGAGAGGAGCTAGAAAGTCTTGTTCATGCAAAAATAAATAAATAAATAAAGAGCTGTGACACAGTGAACTAGAAAGGTTCTAAAAGAGGAGATTAGATTAATTTACTTGCTGTCCAGAAACTCCATAATAGGTTGGAGGACATTGTCGGCGTCTTGAGCCACACTGCTGGCATTCCCCACATTGGTGGTGCCCTTCACCTGGCCCAAGATATCTCCCATCTGCTTCACATTCTCTTCTATGTGGGGCTGGAAGCTAAAGGAATAGCACATGGCAGTTCAAGGTAGCCCAATGGATTATAATTTTTTAGCCCTGTAAATAAGATTTATGAGTTTCTATAGTACTTATATTTGACTAACACAATAACCAAAACTACTACAGCTGCCAAAGAAATGACAGGAGATTATTTAGAGAGGTCTGTATGCACCCCTTGTATATTTTTAGTTTTTTTTATTGTTGGCCTGGACATATTGGAGACCGATGGGAAAGATGAAAGAATTACTGAGACATGCAGTATAGTATATTATGAGGTCAACTTAGCCTCCATGGTTTCCATCTGCTCTGTCAGTACCTCACCATGTCTTTTACCCATTGGAGAGGGTCTTGCTGAGAAGCACATGTGTATATATTTGTGTGTGTGTGTGTGTGTGTGTGTGTGTGTGTGTGTGTGTTTCTGCCTCAGAGTGCTTCTGTGAATGTGTATGTGTACAGTACCTGACTGCAAACACCCTGCTGAGGTCATCCATGACATTATTCAGCTTAACCTGCAAGTCCTTCAGGATATCGCTGGCTTCCACACATAACTAAATCCCACAACCAAACACACATACAAATACATTTTGTTTTAATATGGAGCTAAAGATGTTTGTGAGGTACTCTGCATGTAAAAGCAAACATTTGGACGAAAAGGGCAGTCTCTGATATAGGATTAAGTCACAGAAATAGGTTAAAGAAACAAGCATAAACAAGCATGCACACACTGCACGTGCACACACACAAACACAAACACACACACACACAGAGCTGAGTTATTATAGAGAACAGACTGGGGGGCAATCTGAGATGGCAGTCACTTACATCCTTTCCCCCCATGGCCTCAAACATCTTCTCCAGCTGGACCCTCAGCTGCTGAATGTTGTTGATCAAGATGCATGGCTGTGGATGACATGATGCACATTTCTAAGAAAAAGTCAGGACTCGTCAAACTGTTTCCTTTTTCAACATTATCAACCTCCTTCATCAGAATGTGCCGCTGGGAAAAAAGACGATCTATAATGAGACAGATATATATATATAGGCTTCAAGTAAAATATACTTATGACATAAGTACAGTTATGTATTTAGATAAATTTACTTCCTTGACTTATAAGCTAATTCAGGCATGAACAACAGTGTAGGGGTTGATAAGATTGAAATCCACCTCCTCTCTTTACAGTTGGGTGAATGGTCTTCTATTTTAACCGAAAGTGACAAAGCCCAGCTTATTGCAGACAGAGTTTGCAGAGACAGATATATCTGGCATGGGGTCACCCCTTTGACCACTCACCACTTTCTCCATAGTGACATAGTTGGCGAAACACTTGGAGATGATGTCAGCATATGACAGAAGCACATTGCTGATGGTCTGGAGAAGAAAAGAGGCAAAACATTATAAGTCAGCCACCACCTCTCACACAGCTCACATTTGTATCACTAGCAACTGAAAAGGTTTGAATGGTTTTAAGAATGATTTGTATCGCAATTTAATTTATAGTGTTTTTATGGGTTATCATTGGTTGGTATGCATCTGTTTATATGCTTCTTACAGTTGGCATGGATTGTTTGAGCAAGAGCACTGTATCTCAAGTTGCTGGGATTGCATTGCACCTGCCTTGGCAAAACGTTTCATGTAGTGCCCAACAATCTGTGGGTCTGGACACTCCAGTTTCCTGATGATCTCAAAGCTCTGGTTTAGCTGGGAAAAGACATCCACCACTGAACAGGAGAACAGAGCATGCTCTGATGTAACCTGGAACTGTAGGGAGAGAGAGCAGAGATGAGAGACATTTAGAGCAGGACAGACAACGGAGGAAGAAAGGGAATTAGCATACAGCAAAGAGGGGGGCAAAGGACAAGGGAGGTAAATGGATTTAGTTTGCTTATAGTTGGTTGCTAGGCATACTCTATATCTGCTGGTTGGTGGGTGGACTGGGACGGATGGATGATAAAATCCTAAATCCCATTTTCATTTGTATTTACCCACCAGGCAGTGGCTTTTATTCCAGAGCAATTTACCAGACAGTCAACAATTCCTTCTGGATTTTTTGCAGCTGACTCCCTGGATATGCAGACATCTTGAAAAACAGACAGCTTAAAAACCCAAACAAAGGTTTTTATACACTTTAATGTTGGAGGGAACAGGGCCATCTTCAAGTACTGGCCATCGGATCACTACATCAATAATTGTTTTGTGAATGGTGAATTCTAGGCTTAAATATGATCCTCCCGAGGGCCTGCTATGACAATTTTTTCAATATGGCCCCATGGCAGGTAGGTAGGATGATATGGAAGACCTATTAGATTAGATGTCTACTATCTTTTAACACACAAGAAAAGCCCTCGAGCTTGCCTGACAGTCAGACACCCAGACAGCAGCAGGTGGATGCTCGCCTGTCTATCTCCTTGTAATTGGCTGGTGGTTAGACTTTGGTCCCTAATTGGCAAAAGGTGAGTCTGTGTCTGGTCCTTTGGGATGTCTGGGTAATGAGGTGACTTTGGCCTTCCTTTAGTTAAAACTATGGGAGAAAGCCATTAATCTGAAATATCCTGCTGTCATAAAGTTATCTACTACTTTAAAAAAGTCCTGGCTTCAACCACAGCTCTTTAAATGTTCAGAGGAATCTCTTTACATTGCCAAATACTTTGAATGAAACATCCTCTCAGCCCAGACATACATTTCCCTTTGAATCCAGGTGTATGCTGCTGTGTCTGTGCTTCTATTATTACTTTGGAGCCTTTGAAGAATGGAGGAGATGCAGAGGGAGTGAGGGAGGCACAGGGGGAGGAGGAAATTTTGGCCAATAACTTTGAGGGTGACAGAGCAAGTACAAAGGATGGATTACAGTAATTCTGCCGGAGCAACAACTGAGACTCAGCAATTCCAGCAGAGCGAGGAGGAGATAAGGTGGAGGAGGAGTGATGAAAAGTTTACCCCGTCTTTTTTGTCTCTCTCTAGGGCACCATGCAGAAAGTCTCGGGACACCTCCTCATTCTCATCCAACCACTGGATGACGAATGGCTCGAACCACCTGTGTGTGTGTGAGTGTGTTTGTGTGTGTGTGAGAGAGAGAGAGAGAGAGAGAGAGAGAGAGAGAGAGAGAGAGAGAGAGTAGAAAACCCGATTGATATTCAAGCAATGCTCCCACAATCAAACAATATGAGTTTGTTTCACTTCGTTACAGTTATCAGCCTCTGTTCTTGCCTGTTTGCAAGAATGCTGTTAATGTGAATGCTACTCACGCAGGATACTCAGGTACTCGGCTCTTGAAGAAAGGAAGGTCTTTGCAGTACTCATTGTACAACCACTTGACTTTAAAGTGCAGATTCATATAATCGGCACTCTTACACAAACGGTTCTTCTCATGTTCTGGCAGCGGGGAGAAAGAAGACAAACAAATTATTTCAATATCAAGTAATTCCAGATTTAGCTCTCATAGTCGACCCATAATAACTTTGGATTGACTTAATTAAAACAGAGGCATGGACAACAAACTAAACATATCACCACTGTCAAGTTCAATCCTGTGATGAGACGGTCAGTGACCAGAGGACAGAACTCAATATTGAGATGAGATATATGACTGACTGGCACTCACCCTCCATTGCGTACTTCATATCCTGAGCAAACAAGTTCCACATCACCTCAGCACTGATTTTGCCCACGTTGAGCTCCTGTGGAAATCTTTAAAGGGAGTTTAAGAAGAAAGGCTTGTTACTGTGTGCACTTCATAAACACGATTAAGCCTAGGGCCTAGGCCAAGGAATACTTCCACCACATCATGTCACCCTGAGCCTGAGTTGTTTAAGACAGTGGAAAAGTGAAAAAGAAAAAATATGGAGAGGAGAGAGGAATGCTTTAGAATCCAAAATCTTCCAATAAAATGATCTTAAAGAGATCATGGACAGTTTTATGAGAGAGAGAGAGAGAGAGAGAGAGAGAGAGAGAGAGAGAGAGAGAGAGAG
>OMLC01022286.1:1627-25948 GCA_900302585.1 Regalecus glesne | reverse complement strand
TCTCTCTGTCTCTCTCTGTCTCTCTGTCTCTCTCTGTCTCTCTGTCTCTCTCTGTCTCTCTCTCTGTCTCTCTCTGTCTCTCTCTCTCTCTCTCTGTCTCTCTCTCTCTGTCTCTCTGTCTCTGTCTCTCTGTCTCTGTCTCTCTGTCTCTGTCTCTGTCTCTCTCTCTGTCTCTCTCTCTGTCTCTCTCTCTCTCTCTCTGTCTCTCTCTCTCTCTCTCTCTCTCTCTCTCTCTCTCTGTCTCTCTCTCTGTCTCTCTCTCTCTCTCTCTCCCTCGCTGTCTCCCTCTCTCTGTCTCTGTCTCTGTCTCTCTCTCTCTCTCTCTCTCTCTCTGTCTCTCTCTCTGTCTCTCTCTGTCTCTGTCTCTGTGTCTCTCTCTCTGTCTCTCTGTCTCTGTCTCTGTCTCTCTGTCTCTCTCTGTCTCTCTCTCTCTATCTCTGTCTCTGTCTCGCTCTCTCTCTCCCTCTATCTCTCTCTCTGTCTGTCTCTTCCTCTCTCTCCATCTGTGTGTGTGTGTGTGAGAGAGTTTGAGTGTGTGTGTGTGTGTATGTGTATGTGTTTGTGTGTGCGTGTGAGTGTGTGTGTGAGTGTGTGTGTGAGTGTGTGTGTGTGTGTGTGTGTGAGTGTGTGTGTGTGTGTGTTTGTGTGTGTGTGTCTGTATATCTGTGTGTGTGTGTGAGAGTGTGCGTGTGGTGGGGGTGAATAAAGCTGAAAAAGATCCCGAGTGTGCTCTTTGAAAAGGGAATCATGAAGCATAGGCGACTAGATCTCCAAAGAGAGTAAGAGAAAGAGACGTAACCAAGTCTTGATGCATGCTCATTAATCCAGGTATGGAAATCACCGAAAAGAGGTGAATCAGTTCAACTGGAAAATACGTCAATTTAGAAACGTTTCGTCACCCGGTGAGTGACAAACGTTCCTCGTTTCCACCTCTTTTTTGTTAGACGTAACCAAGGTTTAGGAGAACTTATTGGAATCACGAAAAATGTGAATTGGTTCAAATGGATCAGAAGTTTATTCAGAAACGTTTCGTCACTCAAACAGGTGACATCTTCAGTCTGAGCAGTGAATCCTCCGTGAATAGTATTCATTACCACTGAATGTACAATCAATGAACAACTTGCATATGAAGCCAGCCTTTGTTGTCTGGCACCGCTGTATTGTTTATAAGGGTGGGTTTAATTACTGTCTGCTCAGACTGAAGGTGTCACCTGTTTGAGTGACGAAACAGTTCTGAGTAAACTTCTGATCCAGTTGAACCGATTCATCTTTATTGTGATTCTCTTATCTGGATTATTGAGCACGCATCAAGGAATATTGGATGGAAAGGACTTGTTTTATTTCGTCAGTGGAGATTTTCGTTTGAATTCAGTAGATGGCAGTAGTGCTTCATTTCGGAGGCCAACTGCCAATAAGTCCCAAGAAGAAGAAGCGGTAAAACGACTTAGGCCAAAAGTGATTTGTCACTGAGTTTGTTATTATGTTTGTAATGAATATAAAATTATGTATATCCATGTCTTAGCATTGAATTAACGTACCCAGTTGCTGATATTTTACACAGACATGTTCAACAATATTTTTGAGTTTGTTTGAATGATATACATAATGCTTTCACGCTTGAGACGTTCATTGGTTCTTTATAAAATGAAAGGGGAAGTGAAACATCGAGAAGCAGGTAGTCAACTCGGAGACGAACGTAACAGAAAATCATAACCAAGATTACTCAACGCGTTTGAATTTCCCTGGTCTTATCAGAACGTAAGCCTGATGTTATTTGAAATGTCTCTTGAACTAGCTGTCTTTTATTAAAAATATGTAGTAACTGACGTAATTTGGTAAGTAAAGCTATTTTACTTGCTTCAAATGTTTGTTGTGTTTGTGTCGTAGCTGCGTAACGAGTTAGCTTAAACATGTTCTTGTTTTAATTGACTTTTTATTGCTGTGAAGATCTATCAGTGTTGAGGTATTCATCTTCCATCTAAATGGACCTACGTGTGTGTTGGGAGTCAGGGAAGTGCTTCCTCTGGATTTTTAATGATAATATCAATGTCTACTAGATGTTGATATAAGTATTGTTTTTGTCGCACTGAATATACTTTGCCTGTGTGGTTTAAAAAGAAATCCTGCCACTTCTTTTCTCTCAGCAGCATGGCGTTGCAAGAGAAGAACCTGTATTTCATCATAACTAAGAAACCTGACTTCTCATACAATGTCAACCCAGGGCATTTATGCTATATCAATGAGACGAGATATACATCCATATTGAAAAGAACTGAATATATCTCAAAGTTACCCGTCATATGCATAGGCTCACCTATCGATGAGTTCATTGAAGTTTCTAACATGGAACAAGTGACTGAAAAGGAGGCTAATTTGCTGCAGGCTTTGGAGGAAGATGCTGAGAGGTTAAAATGGTTTGAAGAGAAATCGACTTTAAGAAAAGCTCTGGCACTAACTGTGAATACCCCAGTTACAGTTACTAATAAACAAGGAAATGAAAAGCTGAGAGGGATCATCCGCTATATTGGAAAGCTGTCAGAGGTCTATCGTCCTGTACAAGGAGTGTTCTTTGGGATTGAATTGCAGGTAGACATCTTAATGTGTGGTTATTGAATGAAACAGATAAAGATGTTTCCTTGTAATCACACCTGGGGTTCTCAAGTTTCCCCTACTGACTTTCCCTGATAAGATCGAGTGGCACTGTTTGGGGTTGAGTGACTTCTCTCAAGGACTTCTCATCTGTCATTCACTTTTTCTTCCCAGTTTTTCTCAGCTGGTCAAAACTAAAACCAGTAACTTTACAATTAAATCCAATGCTTGGAACTCTCAATGTAAAATTATGTTCTTATTTGTAACTTGCAGTAATCTGTTGTTTTTCATACAACAGATGAAACAACAGATCTCGAACTGGGGATATGGAAGTGACTAATAGACTCCTATGCTTCTTTGCCTCCAGGGACCTGACAAAGGAAAAGGACAAACTGACGGGACATATGGCCATAAAACTTTATTCTCCTGTAAGAAAAAATGTGGGATTTTTGCCCCATTCACTAGAGTCAGCCCCATAGTACCTAGTTCCTTGTCACCCTCAATTCCTCAGTCTATTCCACGCGCACAAACAGATCCTCTGGCTTTTGAGGACAGAGTCAGATCTTTCAGTAATGAATGTCCCAGCCAAAGAATGGGGATGGATCTGGCAGAGAATGCAGGACATCAGTATGTCCATATCTCCACAGTGAGTAATGACCTGCTATGTTGTCTTGAAATTGTCTATTTTACCAGTGTTGAACTTTATCTACCCCGTTTTTGAGTGGGGATCCTTTAAGTCACCATGGGATTTAATTCATTAATTTATTAGTATTTTTATTGCTATCTACATTAAAAAGTTAGAGCTTACTGTAGAGTTAAATGTTTTGTTGTTTCTTCATTTCCCTAGAACCCAGATACAAATGGGAGAAGAGGAGAAGAGATTAAATTTCCCTTGAACATTGTTTTTAAGGAGGAAGAACACAATGCAGGTTTGAAACATTTTATAAGTGAGACTATTTATTGTATGTATCAGAATTAACTAAAAATTATCTCTTTAAACTCAATTCAGAGCGAGATTGCATGGAAATTGATAGCCCCTTGGCTGATACTCATCCCATGGGTCTGAGTGTGAACTCTGTTGTGGAGGTGACCTTGGCTGAAGGCAATGCTTACGGAATCATCCGCTGGATTGGCAAGGTGCCTGGTCGAGAAGAAACTATGGCTGGACTGGAGTTGGTAATCTCTACTCTCTTGATTCAATCATTGACATTTGGCTAAGCCAAGATCACTTTTTTACTGTCTTTATATAGTTTTTACCTTGCACTTGCACTAAAAGCATTATTGACAGCAAAAGTAGCCAGCAGTCATTCATTTTCAATCTGGACCAGTAGAAGCTGTGGCAGCAGTGAGCAGTGTCCTGAGAGACAGTTTGAAGTTGCGCTGTGTTTGATTTGATCTATATTACCAATGATGCCCTGCACCTGTGCTGAAAGTGACTTCTTACTATTTTAATTTCACTACAACAAACTTGAGAGTTTATTGGGGACAACTATATTTGATGTCGTTCACCCCTTTAACTGATGACTCCTAGAGCATGGGTAGCATGCAGCTAGCCTCCTGAGTATTTTCTGGCACTCATGACTCTTTAGATGTGAGTACGGAATGAGAAGAAAACTGAATCCTTTGGGACTGTGGTGGGTTCACCTATGCACCTCATCTCCAGTACAAAAGAGACTGTCCCTTTATTTGACATGAGATTATTTCAAAGACATTCTAAGAATTTTCAAGATTGCTATATAAGCACAAACGCCAGCATGGCTCAGTGGGTAGAGTGGTCATCTGGCGATTAGAAGGTTGCTGGTTTGATCCCACATCTGCAGAGAAGTGTGTTGAGGTGTCCTTGAGCAAGACACTATTCCCCTAATTTCTCTGCCCTGTGATGGGCTGGTGACCTATACAGGGTGTACCCTGCCTTTTGCCCAATGAGAACTGAGATGGGCTCCAATTCTCCCCGCAGTTGACAATGGATGGATGGATGGATGGCTATATAAGCACAAGCCCATTTACAGAGGTCTTTCTTGTGAAAACTAAATGGTTTTTTTTTCACATAGTCTGTAATGTAATTTCTCTTTTGCAGGAGGATAACAATGGTGTAAGTGATGGCACCTTTAAAAGTGAGCGTTTCTTCACCTGTCCCCCTGGTAAGGCACTTTTCCTCAAGTTGCTCTCCTGCCGTCCTGACTCCCGGTTTCAGACTACATCAGCTGATCACTTTGGTAAGATTCAACAACAACAAAAATCTTGGCAGGGAACGGACTCATCAACTTTCTTTTGTCACACGTGCCATCATTTGTAATAATAATAATCGATAAACTATTTACATAGCACTTTTCCTAATTATACGAAGTGCTTAAAAAAATAAATTAAACCAGACAAGTAAAGAATAAGAATAAGACTAAAAGACATGAGTGAAGAAGAGGTAAAATAAATTAGACAATTTCTAAGCACGTTTACAAAGAGAAAAGTTTTTAAGAAGAAATTTAAGAGAAGCTAGATACCTAGAAAAGAAAAGAAAGCCACTTTGGTCAATCAATTCCTATGAAGTTTTCCCCACTGCATTTAACACATCCTATTGTATAGGAGCAGTGGCCAGCTGCAGCGCCCAGGGAGCGGGGGGTGAGTTTGAGTTAAGTTGGAATAGAGTTCTATAGTGTGGTAACTCTTAACAGCAAAAGTCTGATCACCATTTGTGACAAACCATGACCTGGGATTAAACAGCAGGGCTCCATCTGCAGATATTAATGTGCACATACCAGGTCAATATCACAAAAAAGTTGAAAAAGTTAATCTGGTCAACACCTTATTGAACGAAACGGCCTGAGAGAATGAAAATATGCTAAGTCAGGGTGCATAGCCTCAATTGGGAACAGTGTCCCCTGGGGACAGCCATATGTCAGTAGTTATAAAAAAGTCTAGATTATTAGAAATAATAAAATCATTAGTTTAAATAAAGAACTCATTACAAAAGACATCTCACATTGAAGAAGCTGAAATTGTTTGGCATCAAAGTCGTGTGAGAAGTAATGGGAATACACATAATAGGACATAAATTTCAGAAGAGACAAGCCTGTTTTAAGTCTCATGGGTGGTTCCCACATTAACGAGGTGGACTGAGACTTAGAGCTTGAGGAATTAAGTCTGGATGCCCTTCCTGATGCCCCACAGTGGATTCAAAGCTTCTCCCTCTGGCTTGTCAGGTCCTGAAGTGAGCACTAACCACTGAGCTACTGTGACTCCTAGGACGTAATGTGCAGATGCTTGTTATAAATATTATGCTCTTGTTATTAAGAGACATGGTGCCTAATGATAGTTTGTATGGGTGAAACTCCTGGTGAGAAGGTTCATCACAGATGAGACCAGTGGGGCTTTTCATATGTATGCATCTGTGTCTTTCTGAAATAACACATTTTTGCCTCTGTTTTGTGTTTTTGCATATTGTTTTATTCAGAAGGGTGGGGAGAACACAGTGCAGGGAAGTTGGAAAGTGTTGCTCCTATCAGTTCTGACAAAGTTAAGCAGGTTCTAATAGGAAGAATGAAGGGAATCCAAGGCCACTATAACTCCTGCTATATGGATGCTGCCCTCTTCAGGTTAGAATGTATTTCTTGTATAAAGATGATGCCAAACATTAAATTAACTTTGATTTGTGACTGGAGCTCTGTTTCTGTTTCAACTTTGCAGTTTGTTTTCTTGCACTTCTGTATTGGACTCCCTCCTGTTTAAATCAACAGAGGCTCGAGATGCCCCAATTCAGAACACATTGCTCCATGATATTGTGAACCCCCTCCGCAGGTGTGAGCTCAATGTATTGCAAGATTTTTTACTTTTTGGTTTACTAAATGGTTTGCATTTGTAAATCGTGTGTTTGTGTGTTTGTGTGTTTGTTTCAATGTGTAGTAAGGGCTTTGTTGAAGGGAGACACATTATGAAGCTTCGGCATCAGCTCCAAAAACATGGCTACAGCAACTCCTTCACCACTGACGAAAAAGGTATGCTTTAATTAAGTGGCAGGTACAATATAAGAAGGTCTTTGGTGGATTAGTTTGTAACCGCATGTGACTGTTGTCTTTCAGATCCAGAGGAGTTCCTCACAGTGATCATGCACCACATTCTTACTTTGGAGCCTCTCCTCAAATTGTACTCCTACATCTATTCCAGTTTATGGTTGTCTAAATGTCAATGTTCTGCATTCAATCTGTTATTTCTACTAATTTTGCAAAACACATGAATCAACATCTAATAGAGCATATTGGTAATTTTCATATTTTTACTGACAAAGTCTTATCACAAATTTTGATTAGAATTGTCAATGGATCTTTTCAATTGCATAACAAACTTGTATTTATTTTCAGAACTTGCTCAATTATTGCTTCTAAGATGTTCAACTGTAAAGCTAATTACCCACACCCCTTCAGATCAGCAGGTGGTAAAGTACAGGAGAGCTTTTGCTACCAGATCTTCCTGGATCACAACCACAATTTGATTCTTCCAACTGTCCAGCAGCTAATAGAGCATTCGTTCCACAATGCAGGACTCAAACTTGCTGAGGTGGGAGAACCCTGCTCTCTGTTTGACTGTACATACTGTATTGTTTATAAAGGTTCAGCTCAATCCTGATCATCCTCTTATTTATAGGATTTAAACGGAAATGATTAAACAGGAAACAAATTCTCTTTAAACAAATGGCACTTTACACTTTTTAAAATTTTGTTTTGTGAGCTGAGAAATGGCTCCTTAATCAATACCAAAAAATGCCTATTGACTGGCTATTGGTATAATTTCTCTGCAGATGGTGCTGTTGGTTATTTTTGTATGCCAGTCATTTGTCTTGTGGAATGAGAGTATTGTATTTAAGATTTGTTCAATCTTAAATACATTTTATTTTCAGGTGCCATCCTGTCTCATCCTCCAAATGCCTCGATTTGGAAAGACATTCAAGATGTTTGAGAAGATTGTTCCTTCAATAGAGCTGGACATTACTAATCTCCTTTCAGAAAGTACTACAAACACACAAAAACACACACACATGGACAAAGGCAAATACAATATGCAGTTCATGTATGGTGTGTGTCTGTGTGTTTCAGGTCCTCAGCAGTGCATGATGTGTGGACAGCTGGCCACTAAAGAGTGTATGAACTGTTTTAAAGAACCTGTTTTTGGCCAGACAGGATTCAAACTGTTCTGCGAAACCTGTTCTTCTCAGGTTGGCCATGGATTTATGATACATACATATGCAAGTCATTTACTCGGTCTACTGGTTACAAGGACTGACCAGGAACAGCTATTGAGTGACACAAGTCTTCCTTCATCAGGTGCACTGTCATCCCCAGCGGCGGTCTCATCAAACCATTGCTCTGGAGATCCCTCAAGGTTTTCAGGGACATGCTCCTCTCCTGGCTAGAGAAAAACTGGAGCTGTTTGCTGTGCTTTGCATTGAAACTAGCCACTATGTCTCTTTTGTCAAGCATGGACCAAACAACCATGACTGGATCTTCTTTGACAGCATGGCTGATAGGCAAGGTCAGTAATTTGCCTGTGCATTCTGCTATGTCATATGGATATGGCAGCACTGATCTTTCTTTTTCTAATTGTGTCACTTTTTTTTGGATTTTCATTAGGAGAGAGTGATGGCTTTAACATCCCTCAAGTGCAGGCCTGCCCCGAGGTGGGTGTGTACCTTGAAATGTCCTTTGTGGAGCTTGCCAATCAGGTTCCTCGTGACATGAAAGGTGTGGCCAAGCGTCTCTTCTGTGATGCCTACATGTATCTGTACCAAAGCACTAGCATGTGCCTCTATCGCTGATATTACAGTGGAAAGACCATTGAATACTAGTTTCTCAGTCTACCTTGAAGCAAATACAATATCTAGCCGTCATTATGTACTGCATATTTGATTTCCAACATCCCGTTATAAACAACTTCTACATACATTTATTCTGAATTTTTGGTTTCTGAGTGTTTCTACTGAGATTTCAAAGTATATTTTTACTTTGATATAGAAGCAACTGACTGGCTGATTATTCATTCATTTTCAGATGTAATCTGATGAGAGAAAAAAGTTATCGCTGATGCATTGATACTAGATAAATAATACTTTGCACTATAATCTAAAGAATGCACTTTTTCTTTCAATGCATAATTTTTTTTAGACGTTCTTTAAATTAATTGATTTTATAGTAGTCATGCCTTGTTCTCAGAGAAAACTGGCTTATCTTGCCTAAATGGAGACATTTTGATAATGGAGATGGGTGAGGTCATGTAAAGCAGTGACAACTTGGGTTTAGTTAATGCTGAAAATGTTTTTGCTACTTAAATGTACATTAAATTCTCTTAATCAGATTGCTAATGCGACTTTATGTCTGCTAACAAATTTGTGTTTGGGGTGGTGCCTGAACCAGTAGCTTAAGATATTTCAATTACTCTAACATTAATCAGATTATTTTGTCTCAGGGAATAGTATGGTCATGATATAAATTTGCCTTGGGTGTGATGTAGTTGGAATTTGTAGTTCACTTAAATTCATAGCTTTTTCATTGTTTCATAACTATTAAATCATACACATTTCTGGAAAAATTGCACTAAAATAATTGTTTTTTACTTGCATGCTAAATCTATGACCTGAACTATTTTAGCGTCTACGGGTTCTGATGGAATGCTGACATATTTTGATTCCCAGACTGATGATTGATATAATGTGTCACTTGAACAAGCACGAGTGAGGGAAATGGTCACTACAAAATAATTTCAATATTATGTTAATTGTCTTTTCAAACAGACAACCTGGAAATAGTGGATAAAGTCACATTACTTTTAAATTGGTTTAATGTCTTTTGAAAAAGCTCCACTTTATTGGCAAACTTTACATATCACAGTTTACACACAGACATTGAAAGGCTCATTCCCATTTATCTTAAATTGCCAAACACACAGCTGCTTAACATGCACAAAGCCATACAAATGCAATGTTTCAAAGATTTGAGGATGCAGGGTCACCTGATGTGTGCCCTCCCTACAACAGTTTTGAGAAAACAGGCTGCTGCTCAAGGGCACTTCAGCAGTGATGGTAAAGCTAGTAGATGTAGTGGGCAGATTTCAGTCCTTCTGAGTTTTGGAATTGATTGTACTCTTTTCATGCTTTACTTCATCACGGACTAAACAGCCCACAGATGTAGACTCCGATGAAACGAAACAACCTGCTGATGCCAAAATTCAAGGCTCCAGTTTGAATGTTTGGCTGGCTTTCTACCATAAGGCTTGTCTGCTACCTAGCAGACGAGGATATTTTCCAAGTGGGCATAGATTTGTAATGGTGGTATATCATCATACTATTAAATTGATGCAACATTAAAGAATATATCAAGAATATAAAATCTTGAGGGATACACTTTCTGAAAATAAATATTTTCTAACGTTAATGGTGTTTGTTTGCTTTAAGTTTACACATCCTTTTTATAAGCAGCTGTATTGGTGGGGGTAACCTAAAGCAGGCTTAGTAGATAAGCTAGCATCTTTCACAATACTAAATGAAAACCTTAGTCTAGTCTAGAGGGATCTGATCTGTTTCCACATAAGCAAGCAGTACTGTGTTTCACTCAGAAGAGAAATGTTCTAAAATGTAAATGAGTTGGCAGAAGGCTAGATATAAAGGATGGGAGAAAATAAAGTAATATATACCAATAAATGGACATGAAAAAGAGGAAAGATTATTCAATTGGAAGTCTTGTCCAAGGTGATGGTGATATGAAACGGCAAGGCATTTTTAAGCATTTGGCTGTTAAAAATGTGAATATAATGATCCTCATGTATAAATGATCAATACAAGTAGGACCTCTGCAGTATAGGAAAATGTCATGTTGATTTAATGCTATAGGTATGGGGCTCACTTGCCGTTGTTGGTTTACAGGTGAAATGTGTGTGCATCTGTGTGGGTGTCTTGTTGGTTTTATGCCACTGTATTTGAGTCCTCTGCCTTGAAAATACATCGAGTCAACTGCATATTAATCACCTATATGTGAATGAGTAACTCAATTTGAATGCTCTTACACTATTAAGTTTCCACAAGAGGTTTTAGTAAGCTCTTAAGTTCTCCTTTCCACAAGCAAGACTAGTGATGGCATTAAGACAATAAAGACTGAAGCATTAAGAACGATCTGAGGGAAAAAAAAGTATATGAGACATACAATCTGTGGAATGATATTCATTAGTTGAACTAGCTTTCATAACATAATAGAACACTATAGGAGACTAGTTTGGGATTTCCTAACAATCACTGAAATCGGTACAAAAGTGAGGATTTCTCTCTCTATATATATATATATGTATATATATACACACACACACATACAGAGGTGTATGGGTATCGAAAAAAATGGTTTTGCTATTTAAAGCAAAGCACCATCAACATTAGTCATGTAAAATTAATAATCACATTCTCAGCAGCTAGTTATCACCTCAGTATGCTTACCACATATTTAAAGTGTACTGTGAGATTCATAACCCTGTGTTTTCTTTCCGGATTTCTGCAAAATTTATCACACTCGAATCTCTGCAAAGTATGTGCCTTGTCTGCTTTGACATATATTTAATAAGTAATGATGATAATAAAAATAAAGATTCCCTTATCAGTCCCGCAAAGGGACATTTTAACCCATCCTATTATATAGGAGCAGTGAGTTGCCAACATATGGCGCTCGGGAAGCAGTTAGGGGTTCAGTGTCTTGCTCAAGGACACCTCGACATGCTGTATGCAGGACCGGGGATCGATCCTGTAACCTTCCGATTGCCAGACAACCGCTTTACCCACTGAGCTATGCTGTCCCTGGTTCATTTAAACATTAACTTTGTTAATAGGAAATCACATACTTTACATTTTACATGATCTGAATACCCCCTCAAGGGCTCACACGTTGAAGTGTCAATACTTATGGAAACTCCCAATCTCTTTCTCTCCCTCTTATCTTTTTCCAAGGCAGTTTTTTTTATATTCATGTTGACTGTTGATGGTTTTGATCCTGCTGTCCACTGTCTTTCTCTCCCTTTCTCTGTGATCAGCTCTGCAGATGACCTCTACATTAGCTGGAGTGATGGGCTGTGTGAGGACTGCTCTATAAGTGAGCTGTACCTCATAGTTTATACATATCCCAGAGGGCACAGCTGCCTGCATTGGGGAACAACCTTGCATCTTAATACACAACTCTGCTGCCCAATGAAGGTATGTGTTCCTTTCATCCCACATAATCAGCATTTTAAGGCATGCATAAAAATGCAAAAAAAAAGAGTGTGGGACCTATTCTGTCCGTCTGAAAAGTAGACTATTATAATAATGGAGACAACATAAAATCCAGTTCTATCCTTAGTTGTACACACATACAAAACAAGAAGGAAAACGGGGTCCAAGCAGCAAACAGTATTTCCTTTTCAAAATCAACATGGCATTTGTTATCTTGCTATGCTATGAACTCCGCTTTCATTTAAAATCATGTCATCATGCTTGATGTTGGCTGTTGGCTATTTCAATATATTTCCTTTAACAACTAATACAAAATAAGACCTGTTTCAGTGGAAGTCTGGCATTGAGATAAACATTGAGTCACAGTGTTGTCATTTTGCTGAACATTGTGTTAATAATGAATAATGATTCCCTTATCAGTCCCGCGAGGGGAAATTTGGATTTCTCTGCATTTTTGACCCAACCTATTGTATAGGAGCAGTGAGCTGCCAACATATGGCGCTCGGGGAGGAGTTAGGAGTTAAGTGTCTTGCTTAAGGACACCTTGACATGCTGTATCCAGGACCGGGGATCAATCCTGCAACCTTCTGATTGCCAGATGACCGCTCTACCCACTGAGCTATGCCGCCCCTTACAATGGCCTGTCCAAACACTCAAACTAGACAACAGGTTTGATTTGATTCTAAAAGAAATTGAATAGAAATAATGTAATAAAAGTAATATGAATAAGGGAAATAATGCGATTAAGAATAGGATTAACAAAATAAAATAGAAAATAAGATATCGCAGAAGTTGATCCTGATGAAGGGACGTGAAAATCCACACCTATGTCAGGTTCCAGACTTCACTATTATGGCTATTGTTAATCTGTAGATGTGACGACACTGGTCAGTTTGTTAATTATGAAAGTCTGGCTGTTTAATATTGATCTTGTGCAGTTCTGTGCTGTGGTCCATGTTTATACCTTTGTCTTTTTTTAAGTCCACAGCTCTTTCGGTTCCAAAGTGTATTTTGTTTGGGAATGCACATCACTTCCCAATTCTGCCTGCAGGTAATTATGTTTCAGCCTCCAGTTTGTGTTCTTTTCAGCAGTGCACTTCAGGTTTTTCAGGGGTTAAGATTTCAGCATTCTCTGCTTCTTTAGATGCTGACTTAAGCTTCCAACTCAGCTGGAATGACACTTAAGCTCGCAAGATTCTCAGTAAAGAAAGGTCATGGATTTCAGCTAATTTCAGCTTTTTCGCCAATGCTTGGCAAATGATTTCAGATTTCAAGCTAGACACAGATGATGGAATTAAATCATATAAAAAGGGGTTTATTCTAGGAATAAATTGGTATGTGAGTGGTAGACAAGGGAGAAGGTAGGGAGCTGGTGGTGGATGGCAGAGTTGAGCTGAGAAGGACAGACAGACAGACAAGGGAGTGTGGCTGCCTGAGGAAAAGTTCAGGGGTTTAAGTGAGCAAGCAGACAAAGGCAGGTAGGGGTACCCGAGATAAGTGATCCTGAAAGCACAAGAAAACACGGGAAATATAAGTAATGCAAAAAACACGAATAACTCTGAATGTAATATGCAGAGTGGCTAAGAGCAAGACTCCTTCTGTAGTTTAACCAACAATCTGATTATACTGATGAGTTGAAGGCAGATGTGCAGGCTGGGCAGGGAAGGTGAATGAGCCGTGATCAGGAGTGAGCGGGAGAGTACCAGGGAAGGAAGCCATGCCCACACCACGTACTCGCACATCAAGACAGATGGAGAGGAAACCACAAACACGGGAAAAAGAGAATGCATGGAAACAGAAGGGAAATAACTGAAGGCTCGCAGAGGCCATGACAAAGTTGAGACAGACTTTATTTCATTTTTTCTGTATCTATTTTTTCATAACACATGTAATTTTATTGCATACAATTGTATTAATTGATGCTTTGTCTTTTTTCTCATTTAATCATTTTCAATTCTTCCATATAACTTTTTCTTTGCTCCATGCCTCTGAAGAAATCAATTCCTGTTACCAGGCTATGTTTGCAATGAGAATTTATCTTGGGATTTGCCTTCCTGGTTTCCTGAAAGGTACGCAAAGGTTATACATTTTTTAATTGACGTCCATGCTTTATCATTGCTCAGTCTGAATCTCCAGCCAGATTTATCAGTGGTTCCTCTTATCCTGTGAGAAGAACAGGTATTCCTGTGAGATTTAAGACTTTCAATAGCCATATGCTCTTTCAATAACTTATAATTATTGGCACTCATAAATCTGTCATTAAGGAATACATGCCACCATATTAGAGTCATCTGCACATGTGTCTGTCTGTGAGGTATAAGTCTCAAGAGTCATACATGAATTCATAACACTGTGGCTTTGGTAATTGCCTGATATTGCTGTGAAGTCTTACTGTCATCAAGACCTATGGGAGCCAGATCACACTGGAAGAACATATTACTCCTTGTTATGCAAAATATTCACAGGGGAGTGGCTGGCCAGTCTCACATCTGCATAATTTAGCATTGTAAAGGTTACCACAACCATCAACACAACACAATTTCATCTGCTGCCTCAATGTCTTCTAAAGTCTGCAGTGAAATGAAATCAGGAATGGTATGGCTTGAGTGGCCTTTGTGAACCATTTTTTCCTTCACACCTCTGCCCCAAGAAGACAAAGAAACCTTTTATTCATTTTCCATGCATAGAATCTTTTTCTCTGCATTCAACCCAATCTATTGTATAGGAGCAGTGAGCATCTGTAGTGTGGGGACAAACTCCAGTTCTTTTTCCTATTGCTTTGCCCAAGGTCACACAGGCCGGAGTATTAACCCTAACATGCATGTCTTTCTGGTGATAGGAGGAAACCGGAGCATGCAAACTCCACACAGAAAGGATCTGAGACAGGATTCGAACCCAGGACTTTCTTGCTGTGACCCAACAGTGCTAACTGTTGCACTATCATGCAGGTAGCTGACCCATGTGACAGATCTGATGTTGAGAAACAGTTTTTCTATCTGTTCTTGACTGAAATACGATTGAGAATCTTACCACATTGTCCTAGTCCCACTCTACCACATTACTGATGTAACTGAATGATACAATGAGAGTAATGATTGAAAAATAAGACTTGACAGTAAGTGGCTATAAGGATGTGTTAGGGAAGATTGCCTCCTGTCTCAGCCCGTACAGCTGCTAACACCCTATTCAACAGTCCCCACCACCCCTTGGGACCACCAACTCTTTTATTTTTCAGTTTTACCGATTTTATCCTCGAGCTAAACCCACCCCTCTAGCCCGGGGGATAATGCAAAGGTCTCAAAACTGATTCAAAAAGGTAAAATACCGCATGGCATTGCCAGGCAATGCTGAAGGACTCAGAACTGGCCAGGCTTTTAGTCAATTTGATGAATATGTAAATCAGTATCACAAGAGATAAAGTACATTCAAGCCTATCATCTAAACCAGCCCAAAACCTCCAAAGTTCAAGCATGAAAATATCCTTGAAAAGAATGTGTCATGTTGCAATTGAGGAAGCTTAACGTTTTCATATTTCGATGCAAGGCCTATATGAATGAATATGCATGTAACAAAGAGATACGCAGTTTGATCTGATTATGCACATTCAACATTCAATGAGATGCATAGCATCCTAATAGGTTTCAAACCTCCCTGATTGCAGAAACATGGAGATACTCTGTGTAGTCTTGAGATAAACAGTAGTTCATGCAAGGCATTCACAGGCCATAGTTGGTGCAGCAGGAATTGCAGATGGTAAGATGGTTTCATCTCATTAAACCAAGCCCCCTGTAAGTCTATAGTAACCATGAAGCCATAAAACAGCTTGACTCTTATGAGAAACCATGTTAAGAGAGGGATCAATGAAACTCCTGAAAAGGCCCACATGTCAAATTCTCAATTAGGGTTTGATTGAGAGCGAGCTGTCTGGCTCCAAACAAAATGTTTAATAAACCGTGTCTACATGTTGGATCAAAAAGGTCTATTCTGTGTTTTACCCCTGTGTCAGCAAGGCAAAGCTACCAGGGCAATGTTGCTGCAATTATATTTATTTTGCTCAAGTATTTCTTTTCCCTCTTCCTATAAGAAAAAGAAGCTTTATTTGTCATTGTACATTCACACGACAAAATGTGTTCTCTGCCTTTAACCCATGCTATTATATTGTGTAGGCCTTAGAGCTTGAGATATAAGCTAACAAACACCCTGGATATTGGAATGTCTTTCACTTCATGACCTCTGATCTGTTTCCTGGCTACCTGTTTCTCTGTTTTCAGTGACCACACTGACTCCCAACATTGGATAGGAATGATGAGGGAGAGGTTTTAAAAAGACAAGCCTGCCGTGCGTCATGGTTGAACCTTTGTAAGGTCAGCAAATAATGAGCATTTGCTGCAGTTGTGGATGGGTAATTCCAAAGTGGTGATGGGATGATTGAATTATTTGGTACAAAATTTAATTTCCACACCCAAATCAAAAGTGGATTAATTCAGTAGTGAGAAGATTTGATTTTGAAAATATATTTGTGTTAGTAAATCCCACACGTTTCACTATATTTTGGAAATGCTCTTGCAAATCATTTCACTCTATTTTATATATACAATCTAAATCACATTCAGACATTTTTGATGAATTGCGTATTTGATAAATGGAGGCTGCAGTAGCTCAGTGCTAAGAGTGCTTGTTTGGGGAAATAATGAGCAAACTGTTACAGGTTCAATCCCCCTGCAGGCTTTCAGGAAGGGCATCTGGCCTTAATCCCCCATGCTCCATCTAAATCCATGTCCACCCCCATAATGTAGGGCCCAATCTTGACATTTCTGCTGACATTTCTCAATAATGATTTTCCATCCATCCATCCATCTTCAGCCACTTCTCCGAAATCAGGTTGTTGGGTCATACTGGAACTTATCCAAGTGCTCACTGGGTGAAAGGCAGGGAATCACTCTGGATGGGTTGTGATTTCATCTCAAGGCTTGAGCAGTTATGAGTTCAGTGTCTTTCTCATGTAGGCTTTGACATGCTTTTTGCAGGGGCTGGGGATTAAACCACCAATCTTCCAATTACTAGATGACCGCCCTACCTCTTGAGCAATGCCATACCCTAATAACAATGATTCTAAATTTAACATTCTCTGGTGAGAGTTTTTCTTAAATTCATCTCCACAAATCCATTTTAAATTGTATCCTTAAGTCGGATAAATGCTATTGCAAAGGAACTGAATGCATCTTTTGCTCCTCAAGAGCTGGATTGACACCTCACAGCTTCACCGGGCACTACCGTAGCCTCCTTGCTTCTTTCTCAGATTCCAGATGTGTCAGCACATCTCCTTCTCTGACTGAGCCCTTTAGGTTCCTGATGATAGAGCAGATACTAACAGCCATGAACTCATCATGGACCTGTGTACATTATCTCTTGGAACCAGTTCTTCCAAGCACCTTTGTGACTCTGGCAAGAGTCATCGGCTGCATGCAGCTGGTGTCCATGTTGTCACTTCAGCTGAGCTCCTCTGTGGGACTCCTTTTTCTGGAGGCTTTGTATCCCATCTGGATACCCCACTTAATGTGATGGTTCCTACATTAACCGAGGATGTAACTACGGATGGAATATGACCATGTACCTGTGGCAGATCTTCACCAGAATTACACTAAGAAAGGCCCTGCCTGTGCCGTCTCTCTTAAATGTTAAAAAAAAACCTTTGCCACAGCCACTAATGATGAGCTGTTGCTTGCAATACTCCTGGCCTCATCAGTAAAGCTGTCTTCAGATGAGAATGGATGTCTGTATGCATAATCAGAGAGCTGTCTCTTCCTCTGTGTCGGGAGTTAAATTTGACCCCTACAGTGACCTCTTGGTGTAATTTAGGGAATAATTACATATGTACTGCACATTGTTGCCCATGCAAAAGCATTAAGTAAGATAGGCTCCACATTAACTTATTCATTGTTTCTATTTTTGGCTGAGCTTAAACTAGATTCTACTTCTGGGGCAATGCTTCAGAAAAGCAGAGTAATGACTCAGGAAATTAGACCCTTTTGAGTTGGAAATATAGCAACAAAAAAAAATCATATCTCTGAACTGTGAAGAGAATTAAATTATATTCTTTTAATATGTGGGGAAATTTTACATCCCGGCCTCTTGATATTTAGTGTGTGCTGTACAGGATAATGAATGTACCATCACTCTTCTCAACACATCATCCCCACTGTAAAAAGGACCAGGTTAAAGCCTAGTATATGGCTGAATTGTGAATACATTCAATAAACTTTTTTTGCATAATTATGTTCACAAAAGGTTGCATAGCTCAGGAGGTAAGAGAGCATGTCGAAGTGTCCTTGAGCAAGACACGGAAACACTAATTGCTCAAGCCCTGAGATGGAACGGTGATCTGTCCAGGGTCGGTTCTGTGAACAGCTGATGATGCAATAGAAAACTTAATGTGACCAATGGAGAAACTCCAAGTCAGCTGTTCGACCAATGGGGAAACTCCATCACTCACTCAGGCACTCAATCAACAGCAAGTGTAGGGGCTGGGCCTGCTGTTGTGGTCCAGGCAAAGAAAGCTATATTTTCTTATTACTTGTAAAAGAGATTGTGATAGTCATCATGTTCCATGTCACAATGAAGTGTCTATCAGAAGTAGCATCAAGAGCCCTCATCTTTCAGTCTCCCGAGTCGTTCGGTGCGACAGTCATGTGAAGGAAAATGACTTTGCATACACTGTGGAACCGGCTGAGGACAGTCACTCAACCTGATTGGAGTAAAAAGGATTGGAGAGGCTTTGGCTGAGAGCCGAGACAGAGCTAGAGATGTGGCAGACAAAGACATAAAAATGTTCCCAGCTGTAGGTAGCCGAAATGTGTGTGCTTGTGTGTGCATAGGTACAAAAACAGTTGTCCATGCCCTGAAGTGCATTTCAGGTTTTCCAATAATCAGAGGCCTGAATGAAGGGATGTAGTCTATTACTGTTCACTTGTCAGGAGCTTCTGTTTTAAAAACAGAACTGAAACAGGGGGAGAGTTTTAAAAATATATTTCTTTAAATACAGCAACCTAATTAATTTCTGCATCTTCACATGTCTGTATCCTCTCTAGGAGGTATATCCAGGCCACTATCCTGCTTACCAGGAGAGGTCCATTTTTACCTGTCACAATAGGCCCCATGTTGTGGGCGTGGACAAGGACCTAGATGGAGAATGGGGGATTAAATCTGGATACCCTTCCTGATGCCCTTCAGTGGGATCGAACCCATGACATCTGCCTTGTCATTTCTCAAAGTGCCTAGTAAAACAGCATACTCCCTGCTGAGCGTTGAGTCTCACCCAGACATCACTTGAGTCCAAAGTCGTGTATTTTGAGAATAAAGTATCCAGTATCAAGTATCTTAAATCACCTTGTCTTAACTCAATAGGACAAGCTCACAAGTGTAGCAGGCTGTGTATGCAACCTCACCTTGGATCAGCCCACAGTCTTATTGATCTGAACTGAAGATGATGGAGTTAAGGGCCACTAAAAGCAACCCTCATATATCATCTCCCTTTGCCCCTTACGCTATGCATGGTTAAAAAAAATGACTTTAACTGGCTAAAGAATCAGAAATTATTGTCAAATAATTATCATTAGAACAGAAGTATAACAAGTGGAAAGGAAATTAAAGGAAAGCCACTTGTATTTGTCATTGTAGTCCTACAATCACATTTATCCTCTGCATTTAACTCGTCTTTTTGAATAGGAGCAGTGGACAGCTGCCATGCCTGGGGAGCAATCAGACATAAGGTGTCTTGCTCAATGACACTTCAACATGCTTTCTGAAGGAGGAATTGAACCAGCAACTTCTTGATTAGCAGATGACCCACTCTACCTCCTGAGCCATGCATGAAAGGTAGAGCTGAAAGCCAGATAAAAAATGAATAATTATCTTAAAGGAAACCTCCAACTTTCTCCTGGGTGTTGTTTCACCTTCCTTGTTGCCAGTATGCTATAGCCCTGGTTTCTTGTCTGCTCCTGGACCAGACTTCACTGACTTTACCAGCATCCTAAAGCTTAGGGGTGAGCACGCTAAGTGAATGATAATAATGGACCCCCCCTTCCTATCTGATCTACACTGCCAGAAGGCTCATTTAAATCACTGTTCTGTAAGTCTTTTTACTCCTTGGCATTGGAGAGCTATCTGGTGGATTCCCAAGCCTAGTTTCTCAGAAAGAGTGCATTCCTGTCTGAAGTATTCTTCATTCATCTTTTCTTTCTTTATTTTTTTTTACTGCTGGTCTGATATATTGGAATTCTGCACATCGCTTTGGCCAAATGATCTACATCAACATATTTACTATGACCTTAACCTCTTTGTTCCATTTATTCTGAGGCCTGTAATGGGTGGTACTTGTTCCCAAATAAGAGCAATCATCTGAGTTATTTCCCTCTATGTTTCAAATGTTGGCCTTCAATGTAGTGCTCTCTCTATTTATGGCTAAATTTCTTTCAGAGTCTATAGCTGTGGATCCTTGTTAGGATTTTTCTTCTACCCTTGCTCTTGCAGTGACTCTCAGGGTATGTGCTTCCATGCCTGGGCCTGACTACTAATAGTGTATACAAATTGCCACATTATCCCTGGATACTGCTGCCTCAGGTACCACAGATTAATCTTGATGGCCTCAAGCTGTGGTTCCTCCAAGCTACATGGTCTTTCCATTATTGTTCCCTGCTTTCTTCATAGCAGCCAGTTGTCAAAACCAGATGGAACATTCAGTGGTACCTGGAGTATGATCTGACCCTGGTGCCATGCTCCAGAGGAAGAAATCAAAAAAGGCCCTTTACAAAACTACAAATGAAGGCACAAATCCATATAATAAGACTGTCAGAAAGCCACAAATGTCCACTAACTAATAATAATTGATTTTGATCTGAAACAATACCCATCACCACCCCAGCTAGCTGACTATGATGGTATAAGATGCGTGAGTATCCCTGCCTGTCCGCAATAGTTTCAGACAGACTGCTATAGTAACTAATGCCACAATGTAGCTATTATGTTAAGCTTTTCCACAACTACTCAGAATTTTGAATTACCTAAACATGGTGCTCTACATAGATAAAATGTTGCTTGTTATACAAGGATATTATCTTGATGTGTCCAGCTTCTTTATTCTCCCCAAAGAAAAGTGTAACTGACTGGGTAGCACAGTTGTCCAGTGGTTATCACTGTTACCTCAGAGCAAGATGGCCCTGGGTTTGAATTCCAGTCAATCCCCGGTCCTTTATGTGTGGACGTTATATGTTCTCCTTGTGTCTGTGTGGGTTTCCTTCGAGGTCTTCTGGTTTTCTCCCACCATCAACAAGACATGCATGTTAGGGTTAAAGCTCCTGCCTGTGCCCCTGAGTAAGGCAATAGGAAAAAGAACTGGGTTAAATGCAGAAGGCAAATTTCATTAAATTCATATACATTGCAAATACTTAGAGGTACATGAACATTAGTCACGAAAAAGTGCTCAATTGGGATTTTCTTCACAAAATAAGATGAGTTGAAAAAGAGGAAGACCAAAGAGGAGATGTATGGGTTTGGTGAGGCAGGACATGCAGATAGCTGGTGTGACAGAGGGAGATGCAAAGGACAGGAAGAGATGGAGACGGATGATCCATTGTGATGACTCCTCATTGAAGCAGCCCAAAGTAGTAGTAGTAGTAGTAGTACTAGTAGCATTTTAATAGTAGATAAGATAAGTTGGAAAGAAGTCATGTCAATTTTATTTGAATGGCCCATTATCACAATTCAAAATGTTCCCTCTGTGGATTTCACAGTAACACAGCATCCTGTCCTTATACCCTCACATTAGATAAAGAACAACTCTCTTAAAAAAGACTTTTAACGGGGAGGATAAATAGGAAAAAACCTCAGGGAGAGCAACAGAGGAGGGATCTCTCTCCCAAGACGGACAGATGTGCAACGGATGTCCGTAGCAAATGTACAGAATACAAGAACAGAGGTGAAGGCTGTATAGGCCATTCCCAAGTCCTTTAGAGTTCAGCGTCTCACAGTGAGAGATGTGGGGACGTGCAGCTGCTATCAGCATGTGTCCAGCTAGTGCAATATCCAGCAAAGTTACACACACACACACACACACAAGAACATAGTCTGAAGGTCAGCACCAAGCCACAAAGGACCAGATTTTGGAAACAGAAAAGAGGTCTTTAAGGTCCGATGTGAGTTCTTGTTCACATGCCAGTGGTCTCTGTTGACTGTCTGTCTGACAAGTATTTCCCCCATCTGCTGGACCCTACATCTCTTTCTGGCTTGGTTGTGTGGGTGTAGTCATTTTATTTAAAGCAGCTATAGATCACCCTGCCAAGTCTGACACACTGCTGTCCAAAGAGCTATTGGTTTGAAAAATATGGCCTTTTTTATTGTTTTCAAGTAATCTCATAGCAATCAGAATATCCACGCTTACAGTCCAATAATATTAAAGCTCCATGGATTTGAATGTATTAATTGAACCAAACGCAAGTAGCAAATGTATGAAAATGATGAGTACAGCAACTATTATTATTATTATTATTATTATTATTATCATTATCCATCCATCCATCCATCCATCCATCGTCAACTGCTTATCCGTTGTTGGGTCACGGGGTCATACTGGAGCCTATCCTAGCACTCATCGGGTAAAAGGGAGGGAAACACCTTGGACAGGTCGCCATTCCATCTCAGGGGTTGAGCAGTTAGGGGTTCAGTGTCTTACTCGGGGAGCCCTTGACAAGCTTTCTACAAGGACAGGGATTGAACCACCAATGTGAAACAGACTTAGATGGAGCTCAGGTGATTAAGTCCAGATGCACCGCAGTGAGCTTGAAACCCCTGCCTCTGGCTTATCAGTCCTCAAAGCATGTGCTCTACCACTGAGTTACCGTGCCAACGAACTGCCCCGGTTTGGTTGCACATAAACCAACATGACATTTTATGTGAGTAGACACAATGTTGTGTTGCATACTTTGTTTTTTGCATTTTACAAGCGGGAAACGTTTTTATAAGCTGACTTCTGTTATTCAAATAATTCATTTTGCTTATCCCTCCGCTTGATCCAGCCAAATCTTTAACCTGCAGCATTTGCACTAGTTTGTATTAGAACACAACTATGGCAATAAACCAACCAACCAACATATTTCTTCATCCATCACAAAACACCTGCTCTTGTTCTGACATTATTGTGCCAACATGACGTTAAACTGCACTACTCTGATCAATGGAACAAGTTTTGGCTTCTCATCCCTCCATTGGGAACTTTTCCGGAAGAAAAAAAGAGACAATCAGCCAAAAAAATAAAACTCAGTATACATAGATACATAAAAATATTATTTAAAAGCACTTTGTGCTTTGCCTTCCATCATTAAAGTGTTCACAGTAGAAGAATGCATGAATAAATCCCCCAAGCCCCACAAGAGAACAACACTGTGCCACTTCCATTACTTAAAAACAGCATATTTAATAAGGCTCTTGGATGCAAGGTTTACACATGTTCACGAAATCCCAAAATGAATGTGACCACAAAAGAGAAACTAACTTTGGATTGGGTAGAGAGAGAAGTGATGTCAAGCTACATTCTATTCAGTGAGTCACTCCAAAGTATGATAATTCACAGATTATAATAATAATAATGATAATATAACTTTTCACTTATCAGTCCCACAAGAGGGAAATTTGCAATTCTCTGCATTTAATCCATCCTGTATGTATAGGAACAGTGAGTAGCCATCATTTTGACACCCAAGAAGTAGTTATGGGTTCATTGTCTTGCTCAAGGACATTTTGACATGCATTCTACATGACAAGGGATTGAACCTGCATCCTTCTGGTTGCTAGAGGACCACCCTACTCACTGAGCTATGCCACCCCCAACCCCCAACCTTTTTGAGCGAAGCTCCCTAAAGTATGTTTCGAAGGATTTGGGCTTTCTTAGAGAGCCAGTTGCCTTCTAGCTCCATGACAGCCTTCTGAAGCACTTCAAAGGTGTGACTGGGCTCAGGAGGCATATGTTGCTGGGCCAAAACACTCATCCAGCTCCTGTGGAACCATGGGCCTCGAGGACAGACCTGATGTTGCCTTGTTGATCACTGTTATCTCCTTTGTCTGCAAATTCCCACTGACATCCTCTATGGGTCCCTGGATGAGGGCTTCATCTGCTGCCTGCAGAATGCATGTCCCAAAATGACCTCCCACAAAGACGCCAAAATAGCTCGTTTTATATTATGGCGTTTTAGTGGTAGTGCGCATGCGCCAGGAAAGGACAAGTTAGGTGTTGCGGGTTCGATCCCAACGCGGGTCGTCGGGAAGGGCATCCAGCCTTAATCCCTCATACTCCATCCACACACATGTACTAGAACACACTGGTTGGCAGTGATCAATTCGCACCACTCCGTTAGCACCACCTTCGTGTCCATTATAATGTAATGGCCGCTAGACGACTGAAGAAACACATCCATGTAGAACTGGATCCACTTGCAGCTGATGGTGGGGGTGGG
>OMLC01022258.1:2025-20250 GCA_900302585.1 Regalecus glesne | reverse complement strand
AGCCATTGCTGACAGAAGGCCACGGTATTCAGTATCAACTATCACTGGAGCCGTCACAATGACCACTAAAACAGATACACACTCCCACAGACACACTTCCTCAAACAATTATCTTTCTGTCACTATGTTTTGTGGGAATATCCTCATATGTAATGTTATATTTGTTCCTAATATATAGGAACAAAGCTTGATAATAATAATAATGATGATTCCCTTATCAGTCCCGCAAGGGGAAATTTTGATTTCTCTGCATTTTTGACCCAACCTATTGTATAGGAGCAGTGAGCTGCCAACATATGGCGCTCAGGGAGCAGTTAGGGGTTCGGTGTCTTGCTCAAGGACACCCCGACATGCTATATGCAGGACTGGGGATTGATCCTGCAACCTTCCGATTACCAGACGACCGCTCTACCCACTGAGCTATGCAACCCCAAACAAACAAAGGAACAAAGGATCTTGCAACAAAGATGAGCGCATCTTTGTTCCTAGATCCACTTGGTGTAAGTTCATATGGGAGCATCCTTGCAATGTCAGACTTCATCAGTCTCTAACTGCACAATTAACCACTAGAATCAAGAAAATTGAAAAATTCTGTCATTTTCAGAATATCCACACATTACATTGTTGGTCAATTCATATTCAGCTAGAGTCATTCCAACACAACAGTGTATACATCCTGTGAAAAGAAAGCCTACCTTTTCTCCATTGTAGAAATGGCATTTTTGATCTCATCAGGGACTGGAGAGGGGGGAATGAAATATAGGTCATCATCATCAAGCGCTGTGTCTTCATCAAGTTCTATGAGAGAATCAATCCTTTTGTTTTTATCTGCACGGGGAATTAAAAACATTACGATAATATATTAGATTAAAAGATGCAATGAATTAAAAACATATTTAAATTCTGAAATTTAAATATAAACAATGCAACAATTAACATTTACCTTTGCTTTCCACAAAAGTCTCTGGTTCAGTAATGTTTTCCTCATCACTATCACTCAGGATAGACTTGAGTTGAGCAGTGCGTCTTCGGGTTTTTCTAATGGGTGAATCCTGTAAATCCCAGGCTGCAGTCTCTTGAACAGGACCATCTCCAGCAGACTCTGGAGAATTATCAGCATTGTACTCTTTTCCATGAGTTTCATTTTCACCAAGTCCATGATCATTTGCAACATTGGTGCTCAACTCTGAAGCCTCAAGCTTTCTCGATGTATCCAGAAAGGTGTCTTCGATCGACTTATTTCTTGAATCTATTTTTTCCTCCTCAGGTAATGACATCGAGCTATCTTTCTTCCCTGCAGTGTCCTCACTCTGTGAGCAATTTTTCTCTTTGACAGGTGCCTCAAAGTCATCAAAGTCATCCCATTCATCCACTGGAAATCCAAATGATGCATCCAGACCTTTGGGGGTGCTGCCAACACCACATGGGTTGTCAAGTTTAGTGGAAGCAGGAGATGCTTTTTTTGCAAACACTGCTTGTGGGGGACTGTTTGTTGGGGGAGAGTCCAGAACGTTGCAGATGGAATCTGCTTTGCTTGTTGATTTCGCTGAGAAGATGTTGGGGTTGGGATGTGGGCTTTCAAGCTTGGTTAAAAACGTCAAAGAAGATTTTGTTACTGGGCTGCTCTTCAGAACATTGCCGTTCCTGCTTGCCAAAGGATTTAAATGGTTTACCTTGTTTGGAATTTCAAGCTTAGGTGTGCTTGACGAGGCTTTTTTAAAAGAAAAAGATCTGCGAAAAGGGGGATTATCAGACCGTTTAACATTGACAGTAGCTGGGTTTCCTACATATTGTTAAAATTGACCATAATCCTAACGAATTGCGAGATTTTAACCAAATGGTTATTAACATCAATAAAAAAGAAAATAAACTTTACATACTCACCCAGGTTTAGGTTTACCCAACGATAACTTGCTCTGAACCGCTTTACTATGCCTCGCTAGTTGCTCCTCCAAATTATTTTGGGGTAGAGTAGACATCATTGACAGGCACTGGATTCACAAACAGTTAAGGGGGCAGCTAACTGGCTAACAAGCTGCTTGACACGTTCACCATAGCTGGCAAAAAGACAAAGCTACCTTGAAAGAGACTCCTTGAAGTTTTACTTATCTTGCAATGAGTTACACCGTCAGTTAAGTGAAAATGTATTTCCCATTGTTTTTTGGACGTCTGTCTGGATTCTTCTCTTACTGCACTTAGCGCGCAATGTTTAATTTCTCCTGATTGGCGGACAGATGAGGAAGTAGAGCCAAAGGAACTCTGGGAAAAAAAATCGCTTTACGATCCCCAGGACAATACAACAGCGCCATCTGCTGGTTACAGTCATTCCTAAAACTAGTGATACACATAAAAATAAAAACATCTTATAAAGCTCAATAATCTTGGAAGTCAACAAATTTACAAATTTACATCTCTGTCCCTTAAAAAGGGAGTTGGGTGGGTCATATACTCAGAGCTGAAGATGACATTCAGATGAATGTTGAAACGTACCCGTCTTTTAAACCTATGTCCAGATGACCTGATGCAATTATTTTGACTTAGTGACACGAATAATTAGAATGGGCATCAGCACCACTTCAAATGAATTGAATAGACAGATCTAATAACGCTATGACCCAGAGCCACCAGTGTATTTTGTTTGGTTTAATTTGTTTTAGATGTCTTTTACAATGAACCCCTTTGTGGCTGGAATTTATGGAATTGGTTATTTCATTTATAATTAGTTATGCATAGTTTGTCCATTCCTGTAGTACAAAAGGCCAATAATACACATATATTGTAGTATCCTTGGGGTCGTGGTAGCTCAGTGGTAGAGCATGTGTGCTTCGGGAACTGATAAAGCAGACGTTGTGGGTTCAAACCCACTGCCAGGTGTCAGGAAGGGCATCCGATCTTAATCCCAGACACCTCATCTAAATCCACCTCTACCCCCACCACATGGGGCCTAATCGTGACACGTAAAAATGGACCTCTCATTCTTATGGTATACTCAAGTATCAAAAGTATAATAATAGATGCCTTGTGTGACAGGAAGATGCAGGGGACTTCCACTGTGGCAACCCCTAACAGGGGCAACCAAAAGTAGTATCACTAGAAAAATAAGGCCTCCATTAATCAATGTAATAATAAAATATATAAGTGTACATGGAGTAGATGATTCTGATTTGCGGAAGACTTTCGACACATTTTTCTCTCACCTCAAAAGGTCTGATTTCTCTGAAAATGTTCTCATGCTTAAAGGGTCTCATTGTAACCGAGAATGATATTGCTATATCTCAGTAATGTGACACACTTATAGTCCTGACATAGCATAAGAAAGGATATCAGAAACATACGAAAGGCTGCTGGTCCTTATGCTATCTGTGGGCACACTTTGTGCTATTGTGCTGACCAACTTGGTGAGGTCTTCACTAAACTTTTCCAGATGTGTTTTGAAATTGGTCAGATGCCTACAATCTGAAAAACATTCAGTATAAAACCCATCCCCCAAAAAGGTAGTTGTTTCCCTGTGGCAAATAAGTTTGCTTTCCAAACTTGTATAGGTGTGAATACAAAAACTCTTTATTCTTGATGGTGTGTAAAAAAATCTTTTGAGCAATGGGTTTCTGACTAGAAGTTCACCGTTTCAATTGTTGTCAGTTACAAAGGCATTTGGACTTTCAATGACTCAAATAGGCTCAATATTTTTTAAGACAACCCTTTTAATGTTCACATCTCGTTGAAATTCCAATGAGCTTATGTCAGTATCTCAATGAAACTCCTCTGCCTTTACAGCAGACAAGGTGTGCATGGAAAGCAACACCAAGATCAGCCCTTATTTGTATTCAAGTTCATCATAAAATCATACTTTAAAAAAATGTGTATACTCACTTCTACACAATATCATGAGCAAACATGACAGGCACACATCAACTATGTTTGCCATTTTAGGACAAAAACATTGGGCGTCATTTATCAATCGTTAACATGTACAAATCTGTTCTAATACACCCATGGATTTATTTATTTTTTGTTCTCAAGATTGTCTGATAGTCAGCATTGAAACCTGGTATTTCTAATTCCTTCCCCCTAAAATCTATTGTCTACCTCTTGCAATGAGCAATCATCCAGGCTTGCAAAGACCTCCGTGTTAGCCATTAGTGTCTAAATTCAGGGGTTACCCAGGTTCTACACTGGTCTCGGAGACAAACATCAGGACTAAAAACAAATCCAATGGGTGTGTAAGAAAAAAAAAGCACTAACATACAATTGAAGAATAAGGCTCAAGGTCCTCTGAGTAGTATTCCCATGACCTACAAGTTGTTTAAATGGTTTTGTGCAAGACCAACAGCTTTGTGCATGGTTCACTCCTTTTTAACAGCTTTGCAGCCCACACTCACTTAGGCATAAAAGTACAAACCAAACAAATGCTAATTTGGTTAGATAAAGGACTTTGGATAAGCTGATGCAAAACTGTAAAAAAAAGCCTGTATCTGCACATATACCTGCACACTATCACATGTGTCTGCAGGTACCTCCACCCTTACATAAGGATGGGGATACCTGCAGTCAGCTTAGACTGAAGGTGTCACCTGTAAAAGTGATGGAGATTTTCTTTCCATAAAATGTGTCCAGATAAACTGATTCAGCATTTTCTGTGATTTTCTTACCTGTATTACTTAGCATGCATTAACGCATTTTAAGACATCAACCATTGAATGATCACTTCTCCTTAGTCAATGCTTCACTGATATACAAATCTCAGGAATCGTAACACAGGGAATCTGAGCAATGCAATTACTAATGGGTTCAAATCTCTCAAGTCACACTGGCCCACTGGAAGCGAAGACCTAAAAAGTTTGCAATGGAGAATAATACAGTGGCATATAAAACTGGTCTAATTGCTGTAAATCACATGAAAATCCCAGAAAGTTGAATTTATGGTTACAAATAAAAATTTAGAAAAACATCTGAACACAACATTCCTTATGAACTGATTCGACTTTCTGTTGTTCTCAATAATCCACAATAATCATTTGCTGGGTTATTGAGCATGCATTAACACATATCATAAAATGATACAATTGTGATTGACTTGAAAAAATGACTAAAATAAAATCTTGAATTCTGCTTCACTGTCAGCCCGGTTGTAGCATGTTACATCCAAGATTTCAAACCACAGGAAAAGATGAGCAGGCAGCTAGTCCACACATGTTTTTCCCACGTTCAATGAAGAAATATCTGTAAGAGGAGTGTAATGTAGAGCTTCATCAACATCATCTCAAAAAGAGGTTATGCTATATAGTTACTACATAATTATGCTGAAGACTTGCCCATTCATTCCCCAGGAGGTTCCCCAAGAGTTCTTCACTATCCAGTAAGGGGTGTTGTTCTCTTTCCCATATCCCACAGCTAATACAGCATGGTTCACCATGTCTGTGGTGTTATGACACTTAGTGCTACAAAGTGAAAGAGAAGTTTGGAATAGTGGATTTTAGGGATTGGATTGCAAGTCAGGATTGAGAAAATGAAACTTTCAAATGGAGAATACAAATCACATGATAGGCATTGTTTGAATACAGAATGAGGAAGTAATGCTCTATTCTGCAGTGATTTTGGCTGGAGGCACATTTGACGTCATTGCATCTGTTCCTGTTTTGGTGTTGTTTGAATCATATACAGTATTCACTTCCACTATAATAAGACCAGTGGGACCATTCTCACCTGGTGTACACACCCTGATGGTAATGCATGAAATCAGAGGTCACCTCATAGCCAAAGCTGATGGGATTCCTTGTGGCAACTGCATCCACCATACCCATTTCATCATACTGCCATGTGATAAAAGAAAACAGCCTGACAGAACTGTATGTCACACACATTTATCAAAGACATCTGCTTCGAATTGAATCATATACCTACCACTGTTATGTTGACCACTTCCTTAACAAAAGCAGCTGCTAATGTAGGTGCATACTTGCAAATGCCATCCTGATTAAACAAAAAGGGTTTAAAAAAATATTATTGTTGCTAAAACATCGCCCTTGAAACATTTCAATACACAACACCATTTATTTTTTTAATCTAGGCTTTTTTTCCCATTTTTTAGGAAAAGATGAGTGTTCATTACTTTACTTACCCGAGCCGTGTATGGGTAATCAACCTCTGTCATAAGTCCCTTATTGTACTTGATGTACTCAAATGCTTGACTGGGAAGACCACTAAAAAAATAAATGGCACACTTATCATTCTATACATACAGTAACAACCACAGGGCCGTCATCAATATAATCAACTGGTAAAACAGCAGGAAACATGATTTTGCTTTTAAATGTACCCATTGCATCCATGATTGTTGAAGGCCTGTGCACAGTCCACCAGTTGTTGCTCTGACTAAGACGTAGGCCACGATTGTTAAAATGCAAAAAGATGAAAGAAAAATTACATGCTTTATCTTTTAAAATGACAATTCATTTTCAGTAAAATGGGTCTTTTAAAAAGCTCCCTTCTGTGTTATTGTGGGTGATACTACTTTGTGTCCATTTCACATGTCTCAATTAGTTCCAGGTTATGGGGTGGACATAGACTTAGCTTGGGGGGTAGTTAAGGCTGAATGCCCTTCCTGATGCCCCATGGCAGGTTTGAACCTGTTGTCAAATACAGAGGAAACATACAGCCAAATGTCTTTTGTTGGATAAGTAAAGATAAAGGTGTTTCACCAGTTGTAGGAGTTTCCCAGTGGCAATGGCAGTAGCGGACTCCAAACAGCCAGTGGTAGAAAATGTCCAGCAACTACCACAATGTCCCTTTAAGGTAAAATTAAAATATTGAATATTTTGATAGTCAGACAGACAGATGGATATACAATATAGACAGACAGACAGACAGACAGACAGACAGATCGATAGATATAGAAGTGTGCGTAGGTTAATTACCTGATTCTTCACGTCTGTCACATAATGTCCTTTCTCTCTCCAGTCAATAGAGTCTGGATACGGCCCACTGCTGCTGACATGGTTCCCTTTTGTAGCTGAACAGTTCTGTACAGAACAGCATGGAAAACAATGGCTATTAGCTATTGCAGGAATCAGCACATTGGCCTATCATAAGCAGACTTCCATCTTTGTTCATAACTTGGTTGTGTGATTCATTTTCAACTTTTTCATCCACAACATATATTGTACATGTGGGGACTGTGTTTTTTTTTACTGCGTGAGTGACAGTACCTGCGGCTCATTCAGGAGGAAAGTTCTTTTAAATTCACTGAAAGTCATGTCAGAAAACTGATTCAGTCCCACTGCAAAAGGTCAAACATGGTTGGATCATTCATTCGATAATCAATAGAAACGAACTTAGTTTACAGAGGCTTCTCATGTGCCTTACTTGTGAACGTGTGATTCCCCTCGTTGTGTCTGTTGATTCTCCTCTTGTTCTCCATGAACGTCTGAAGTCGCTGGTAATACTCCTCCAGTTCGTATCTTTTGTTGTACTGCACAATTAAGTTTGATCAACACACGAAAAATACATTTTTGGCAATTCTCAGTCAATTTCGACGTTTTCGATAGAATATGGACATTGACCTCTTATTTCAATCACTTACTTGCGACATCCATGACTTGAACAGATACTCGTCTGGAATGAAAACAAAACATCGTCCAAAGTGAGTTATAAGACACGGAAAACATTCCATTAGACACAATGGAAAACTTGGATGTGAAAGTTTATCCAGGGTCCCTCTGGTGCCTGGCATAGCCTTACATGGAACAATCCCAGCGACTTTACCTTCATATCGATCGCGGACGGCTGAACAAGTGGCGATCGCCAAACACAACACAAGTGACGTCCTCATGGTATGTCTGTCTGTTGGACACACGAAGTAGAAGAAGAAGTTCAGGAGGTAGAAGAAGAACGGGGGAAAGAAGATGAATGACCGCGCTGAGAGAGGAAGAGGATTGTTAAAGTGTAGAATATCCTGCGATTAGACACACTACCGCAGTCACACTCGGCTTGCAGAGAAGTCAGTTACGACAGAAAGAGAAAGGAAGGAAGGAAGGGAGGTAAGAGAGAGGGAGGGAGGGGGGTAAGAGAGAGAGAGAGAGAGGAGGGATTAAAACACATGTTTTGTGATGCTATGACGTCTACGGGTGCTCGACAAATACACTTGAGACAAAACTGACCCTGAGATAGAACAGATTTTATTAGCAAGAGGTACATACTTGACTTGACTACTACTACCACTACAGCTACTATCACCTTATTTTGTGAATTAATTTCAATCTATACAGATAGAGTTGTTTTTGTTTTTTTTAAAAAGTTGAAATATCTCTGAAGCCGCGGAAACATGAGGATTGAAAGATAATTTTCATACCACTGGATATTGCTAACAGCAAATGTTTATTATCCTTTATAAGAGTATGTGAGTGTATAAGTTTATACAGTATAAGTATATAGTATTATTCTGTCTGTGAAGTTGTTGCATGCCTGCCACAAGAGCTTTAAATGTTTACTGTACATACATAGTAAAAATACATACAAATATTCACAGAATAAGCACTACGTTACTATATCCCTGCTAACATGATGGTTATTGACAGGATTACAGTATAATTGCAAAATACTCGGAAGTTGTCGCCTACCTCTATGTCATGGTTTCAAGACTACATTGTCGTAGCATTTTGTGTTCAAGCTTGATATACAATATTGGGATTACACTGTTGACATACGTTGAGAAATATGCAGGGTTGCATGTACAAAATGTACAGCATATTTCAGTGAGGCGAATTACCAACAAAGTATAAAATACCCCCCCCCTTCCATATAAAGAGAAGACCCCTCTCCCGTATACGACTACAAAAATAGTGTTTGACTGTTGCAGGCAGAGGTCATTCACATCCATTTGATCATAGTCTGAAACAGTAATGCATTTAACAGAGTGATATACCATCACGTTCCACAATCACTGGAACAGCGAAAAGAAGATTGTCTTTAATTTTACAGAAGAGCAACCACTTTTCACTCTATGGGAACACCACCAAACCTGAAAGTGCTACCTATTTATGTGTTCATGTTTGTTTCAGTTCCTTTGACATTTGAAAAAAAACAGGAAACGTGTTGATGCAGCAAAAGGAAATACACATAGAATCAGTCATTTTACAGTGACAAGCTCCAATTATAGCAACACATTTAGATGGATAATCTTGAACCATGGCAGTCAGACAAGATTTTACCCTTTCCAACAGCTGTCCGGTAGAGGAACACATGCGTCGAAGATTCGTAGTTACCTAAGATATGAGTTCAAGTTGACAGAGATGCTCTAAATTTATATACCTTTCCTCGGACAGCCCACTAAGATGACTGAAAGCAACTAAAGGTTGTTTTTTTTTTTTTTCCTTCTTCACTTTGTTACTTCTGGGTCAATGAGACGAACGCAAGGGTCATATAACCAGATATGGTCAAATGGATTTCCTTGCTTCTGGTATGGAGTGCACTGAGGACGACTATGCTTCAAATACTTTTCAATTATCTTCCTGGAACATATTGGCCCCCTTGTTACTTATGCTGTGATATCTCTGTGCTCTTTTACCTGATTTGATTTGAAGCAATTCGATTTGTACAATGCTACATAAGTTGTAGAGTAACTCGGTTGTCAATAAACATCAAATAAAAAGAACAATCAGTCTATACAACAGGGAATGAGCACGGATACTCAGTGTGCAGTCAACATTATATGCAACAATGCAAAATAAGGTCATTGGTCACAAATAAGGCGCAAGTGTGTGGGAATATAGTGACCTCTGTTATTACGCTTTAAAAACATCAAAATAACAGTTTTTTTGGGGGAAAAAGAGGAGCAGGGTAACATGGGATTTGAAACAGAAAACAGACGTACCTTCTGTGAGTGTTGCATGATCTCGAACAACCTGCAATGTTAACTTTACATGAGAGCAAATATTTTTAAACGTGTACGACTATACAAAAGTTGATGCTTATGTTAACTGGTGGTAACTTTATTGACAAAAGGAAATTGTTTCGGAAGGCTGTCGTTCTCATCAGTTGGGCACTTTAGGCTCAATTCTGAGTGAGGCTTCATACATGCTCTCTTCATCCAGTGCAGCACTGTTATCAAGCAGATACTGGGCTGCCTAAAGAGGGGGAAATGGAGATAAAATGGTTCGACTCATTTCAAAATCTTTGACAAAATGACAACATATCTGGCAGTCAATGAAACTCAACATTCCATTGACAGGAGCTACCTTTGGCTGATGGTCGATCTTATACGCTGTTTGCTGAAACTGTCGGATTTCTCTGATGATGTGGGAAATCTTTTTTTTTTTTAAACACAAAAAAAACCCAAAATCCATTTAAGTGAAACGCAACGTGTGACTCCAGTCAAAAATAAACATCCGATACATAATCTCTAGCATTAAGGCGCTCAGCAATTTTGCCAGATTTCTTACCATCCTCATCTTTGAAAAGTTAACCAAGTTGTCTTCCGTGTAGTTTGGTGTGCCCTCCTCGATGAAAGCCAGATCAGTAAGGTACATCCCCAGATATGGTACACAGGGAGGATCACAACTGGCAGGAGAAAGATGCGGTAATTAGCTTTGCCACCTTTATACATCATTTATTCAATGTAAAACTACATCCTTACACAAAACTCACTTCTTCAAAGCTTCTCTCAGGTTTTTGAACCTCCCTTCTGATGAGACTAACTTCTGCAGCTTGTCAATGACCGCTTTCGTCTAGAGGATTAAGTAAGAAAAGGGCAGCGATCACATGTGTCGTAACAATGCTAACAATGTTAGGGGAACTAGCAGTAAGATGAATGGAGACTAGTACCTGCTTGGAAACTTTGAGCCAAGTCTTCTTTAGGCGGAAGACGGAGCTGCGGTTGAGGGAGGAGGTGATCTCCAGCACGGCATTGTAGTTATGGAGGCAGCGGCAGATGTCAGCCACAGCCACCCACTTTTCAATGACTGCCACTCGCGTGACCATGTCATCACAGCGCAGGATTTCCATGGCAATTAGGTTGCTTATCTTTCAGAAGGAAGGCACAATTTCACCGTTCACATCTATAATGACGATGCAATAATACCATTACTGGTGAAACAATTGCTACTACTTTAGCTGCTCCCATTAGGGGTCACCCCAGCGGATCATCCATCTACCTTTCCTCCTCCCCATCCAGTCCTAGCTCTAACTCCTAGTTTTAGCCCTATTCCTTTTCGTGCTTTTGACGGACTTGGTTTAGGCACATGCAATCTTGCTAGTTTATTTTAGGTTTGTGTTTCTTAGTTGATGTCGCGTCGGAGTCAGTCGGAGGCAGTGCCACTGCCTCCAAATCATACAGCATAGCTGGTCTCACTCCCATCTTGTAAACCCTCTCTTTCACTCTTGCTGGTACCCTCCTGTCACAAACCACCCCTGACACTCTTCCCCACCCAGTCCACCCGGCCTGCACTCTTCTTCACCTCTCTTCTGCTCTACCATTGCTATGAACAGTTGATCACAAGTATTTGGTAAATGGACATGTTCTTATACTTTCCTAGTCTGGCGACCACTCAAAATGCTTTACAATGAATGCTTCACATTTACTGAGCCCCGGGACAGGATATGAACCTGCAGTGCCCGACCTCCAGGCGTGGGCTCTACCACTGAGCCACCACAGCCTTATTTAAACTCATCCACCTTCCTCACCTCTACTCCTTGATACAGCGACACAATGGCATAAATATAGATTCTGCTATTTGACTGGGACTAGGGGCTCGCCAATCAGAACATACATCATTGAAATGCTTTGTCGTTTTCATGATATATGGCGTCCTCTCATTTTTGTCGTTCTTCATCCAGCCTTGTCCAAAGAATTCTCTGTGAAGTCACACAGTGAGGATTGGTCAGAAATAGTAGATCAAGCTCAAAACGCCTCTGCTGTGAATAAATACAGTATACAGAAAGGTGTGAGAGTACGCACTCGTATGGGATGACCTTAAAGACCAGGTGGTCCAGCAGGGTGAGCTGCTCTGCAATCTCCAAAGCGGAGTGGTTCTCGAATGGCTCAGCCTTGCCTCCCTCTGCCTGGGAGATCCAAAAAGAGCGCATGATTCACAGATATGAATGCAACATTTTACAGAGCTCTCATAAGCTTTCCACAGCAGTGGGTGAAAGCAGCCATTGACTCCACTCACCATCTGCATAACCTCTTCAAGGCTGATCTGATTGTCACCGTGGTCTTCCTGAGTGAGAGTCCTGGTAGACAAAGTGACGGTCAAGGGCCATAGTGTTCAAATTATTCCAAATGCATTCATATTCTCATAGTTTCCATTTAGATGTGGTAAATTAAATTTTTGATAGGAAAAGTGTGTATCCATTACCTAATGATATTGGCTGCAGCCTTCCTCTCCTGGGTTAAGAGCTCAGGGTCATGCATCACTTCCTCTAAGAAGGCAATGACCTTTGACTTTAGCTCATTGTTACTGTCAAAGTCCTGGGGGGACCAAGGAGCATGCACAAATGGCTTAATACATAATGTGCTATGGTACTTGAACAATCATTGTCTATACTGGAAGTTATAACCTATATAATCCCAATTTAATGTATATTCACATTAGGTTTTTTTTAAGGGACCATCATGTCCAGATTTTAAGATAAATGTCACCGTTTGATACGCCGTGGCAGATTATAGCTTCAAGCTAATTCTCTTCTGCAGTCCCTGCATGTCTTTTTGGTGGTGGGAGTAAACAAAGTACCCAGAGGAAACCCACACAGACATGGGGAGACCACGCAAACTCCACACAGAAAGGACTTGGGAGGGGACCAGATTCGAACCCAGGACTTTATGCTGTGGGGAAATAGTTCTAATCACGGCACCGGCGTCCCACTCCAAGGTCTCGAACTCTTGATAATAACTTTCCCATTCGATAAAAAAGTGTTCGTCATTCAGTTAGCGGACCATTTAACAGCAACATTAAAGTGGGCCATCAGCCTCAGAAAATGTAAGCCATCTTTAGCCATCACACACTATTAATTCTAGTTTTAATAATTCCCATTATAGTAAGGATATGATAACAACAGTTACATGTAATGTAATGGTAAATAGTAAATAGACTTGTTCTTATAAAGTGCTTTTCTACTCTAGCGAACACTCAAACCGCACAAATGTGTGTGTGTGTGTGTGTTTGCGGTGTAATACCGGAGAATGTTTGGACACCCAGTGTCTCAGGACATTCAAAACCCGGTTGGTTGCTGCCCTTCTGATGATAAACTCCTTGTCTCCATTTCTCTGATCTGTTGGGAAGCCTAAAAAAAGGTTCAATTATGTTTTCTGCTTTTTCCTCATATAGCATTGTTTATATTTTCTTGGCTACACTAAAAGGTGAACATGTGAATAGATCTGAATGTGTGCGGATTGATCACTGGCCCAGCCAGCACTGGTGCAGTTTGCCAGGCTTGGGTTGGTGCATGTCTTACTATGCCATGGGTGTAACATACCTGTGCTGGCAAGGGACATCCGTCGATACTTTTCCTTGGTAGGGGTGCCCTCATTGGCCCCTGCAGTAGCAATGGCAAAAGCAGATGCTGCTGACAGCGCACTGCGATTGTTGTCGAGCTCTCGACAGGAGGACATCACCATGCCGTTGTTGTAGGAGAACAGGGAAAACTCTGCAGGGAAGACAAGTGATACAGCTATTAAGTCTTACGGTGGAATTGCAAGAGATTCTCCTTGGTGTCATATTAATCACAAGACAAGTTGTGTACATCATAACTAAATGTGTTTCATTATTTGATCAGAATTATTTTTTCTATTCACTCATCCCACCAATAGGGGGAACCATGGCTTCATATTACTCTCTATAGAGTTTTCTTCACAAGAGGCTTTGATATCCAAGATGGTTGTTGCTAAATATAGCCCCTGAATATTAGCTAGCAGAAGAATCGACAGTTTCTCTGCAGTCTGCTGAGTTTAAATCCAGGGAACACACAGATATCATAAGGAGCTGGAAAGGGCTTTGTATTTTGAGATCCCACCTGATTCCCAATCCCAATTATTAATTCTAATAACTCCAGGCTGCTGTTTTTGTGTCATAATCTATTATGTGATTTTCTCATGAGATTTGACAGACACTGAAAATCTCTGCTAGAGTAAAACAATGTTGTTACTGAGGGTGGAACGAAAAATACGCCATGACACGGATTTTCCAGACATCTACTCTGGCCAAACACTGGTTTTCCCCACACAGTCACAGCATCAGATGAATAGCACAAGGGCATTTCTCCATCTGAATCAACAAAATACTGAGATATTGACTAATTCCAGTTTAAAAAAACTTTATATATGTATATGTAAAGATAAACGTATCCTTCAACAGCGTACATATAATTTCCAAAACCACAACCTTAGTTTTCTTGATATAGATTGTTTCTCTGGTTTAACACAAACATGCATCATCCATCATTTAAATGCATCATTGACTACAACATGAGATACAGGTGGCACACCAGTGTGGGCTCTATCACACCCATTATCACACCATCATCTCATAATGATGCCACTGTGCTGCTGTCTGGGATCCAGGGTACCTGAGGAGTTTGTGCACTTGCTGTTTTTGGGGGTGGGAGGTGACTTGGTAGGAGAGCTTTCTGGGTCTGCATCGTCACTCTGGTTTTGGTCATTGTCAGTTTCTTCCCGTACAGAGAGATCCACTGCAAAAAAACAGCCACAAAACAGTTCAATCAGTGACCAACTGAAGACACATCAATATGCAAATTGGTAAAATGAGTTAAAAGTTCAAGTTTGAATTTGGTATGGGTAAAGAAGGGCGAAAAGTTCACTGTAGACTGACATACCTTGTTTGCACACCAGAGTTTCCTCTAGCTTGTCTGCTTTCCCTTCCCCCTCATCTGGGATTTTGCCGGTGATAGAGCTGGACACGTAGAGTTTGTTGATGTCCAAGGAGGTCTTGCTGAATGGGGACATGGAGGAGTACATGCTTGCATAGCCATTAGAGGAGCAGCTCAGGGCAGCCAAGTCGAGAGCTTTTCCACCAGTAATGATGGGGATGTTGAGGGAGAGCTTACGCCGGCGGTTTGGGGATGTGTTTTTGGCAATGGCCAAGGGAGGAGGGGAGGAGAACTTCCGACTGGCCCTGGGGGACTTGGGAGGCTCTCCATATAGGAGTTTATTGTTCTGACTACTGGCAAAGAACAACTCCAGCGACCTGCATCCAAGGACGATAAACACATTTGAATTTAGGACAGTTTAGTAGGTTTCTCGGATATTTTCTGTGCATACTCTTGACGTCTTATCTCGCCCTTTGGTGAAAACTGCTTGGCTAAATACACCATTCGGCCTAAATAATTAATGTAAACTGAGTCAGCTACGGCACTGAGGAGTGCCTTTGCAGGATACAGGCTGCAGTGCTGCGGAAAACCTCTCCCACTCACTGCCACCCTCCTGGCGACCTCACGGGTTCCCATAAATAGCACAGTGAGTGATAGCGCGTGTGGCCACTGCCAAAGTAGGCAGCCGAGTGGAGGTGGCTTTTAGTGGCATGACAAGCTCCACAGGAGCACATACTGCAGGGTGTGGGTATGGGAAGCTCCCCCTGAGCCGAACCCCGAGAGTGAGGCTATCTCACTGGGGCTCATGGGGGATGGCTCAGGCTAGCCAGAGGCCAGCTTGGTATCAACACTTTACACTACAGGTCCGTCACCGACAAGGAAGAGGCTGGAGGAGTGGATGAGAGAGTGTGGTCCTGAACCATGGAGGTCAATGGCTAGAGAGTACCACTGAGATGCACCAAGGCAGGCAGGAGAAACTGCACCATATTGCCACCTTCTTCCAAAGGACACACACACACATGCACACACACACACATACACATATGCACACAAGGACATAAATGAAAATGTCAGTGTGATTCAGTCTTGATACCGTGACACTAGGGGCTCTGAACACAGAGCTGTCAGGAGTTCATTTGTAGACAGGAGATAAAGAAGCTAGGGAGGAAGAGGAGGAAGAGGAGAAGGAAGGTTGCAAGCTGAGGCTAAGCTCCACAAACCCTCATTTCTGGTTTCACACATTTTCACTTATTCAGCCATGTAACAATTTGAATTGTGTGATGACAGAACAAGCATTAATGTGTTTGGGACAGCTTATTGAAATGCCATGTCACCTAGTCCTACTTCTAGGCTCACACCGGATCTGTTTTCATACAGCACGTTTCTACTGTATTGACCACTCAAAGCAATTTACAGCGTGTGCCTCACATTTACCAGGCATGGGGGATTAAGGCTGGATGCCTTTTTCTGATGCCCCGCGATGGGATTGAATGGACCCACTTCGGCCGACTTAGAGGTGCACGCTCTACCGCTGAGCCACCGTGGCCTTGTTCAGACCAAAATAAGGAGCAATCAGCCATTTAACACACATATATAAGTCTCTTCGTGGCTCTTTGTGCCTGTAAGGTCCAACTACTTCCACAAGAGTTGACAGTTTTATGTACTGAGAAATTCGAGTGGGCTCATGGTGAGACACATGTCACCATTAGCCCCCACGCAGTGGGGGTAGACACAGACTTTGATGGAGCGTGGGCGGGATTAAGCCTGGATGTCCTTCCCGATGCCCAGCGTTGGGTTTAAACCCGCGGCCTCTGGCTCATTACTTCCCGAAGCGTTCCTCTACCACTAAGCTACCGCAGCCGTCCAAAGGGTGAGTGGTCTCGCGGTGAGTGGTAAATTTAAAAAATGACTATAAAAACGAAAACAAGCAAAAATAAGATGGGTACAAGATAAAGGTTGGTAAGGATTCCCATTAAGGCAATCAACACCAACCTTACAAGTAGGTTGCCTGTCTGAGTACTACACATGCCTTTCATCTATGAGTGGACCACAGCCATGGGAGGAGCTTCCCGGTGAAAGATGACAATTGTGCAGTCATGCATCATATTCAGGTGTGGAACAGCAATAATTCACTACGGCAGAGATTTTTGTACTGTTACTAAATAAATAAATAAACAAATAAAGGATTCCCTTATCAGTCCTGCAAGGAGAAATTTGGATTTCTCTGCATTTTTGACCGATTCTATTGTATAAGAGCAGTGAGCTGCCAACATATGGCGCTCGGGGAGCAGTTAGGGTTTAAGTGTCTTACTCAAGGACACCTCGACATGCTGTATGCAGGACCGGGGATCGAACCTGCAACCTTACGATTGCCATACGACCGCTCTACCCACTGAGCTATGCCGCCCCACAAATAAGCAGCAATCAGACCATTTAACACAAATATACAAGTCTCTTCATGGCTCGTGACGACTAATGTGGTCACGTTGTTCCAAATCTGAGTTGAGGTGACTTACCGAGCAGGAATGGCACTGATTGGCTTCTTGTAGATGGTGATGAGCTTGTCGAGGACCACGTCAGCCCTTGTGAATACCCGATAGGAGTGCAGGAAGGTGTTGAGGAAGTCAATGGAGAGGAAACGGAGGTCAGTCAGTCTCTCCAGCAGGCGCTCCACACTGGCGTAGCGGATCTGCAGAACCTTGCAGGAGTTCATCATCTTGCTGAAACGGATGTCCACATCATCACAGTACAGGCTTGAGTCTGACCTGTTCATGTAGCAGGGGCAATATTTCAGCCAATACGAAAAGCTCCACTAGGAAAGCGGGTATAATATGCATACAAATACATCAAGTGAACATCGAGGCATCAAGAAAAAAGACACGCGTGCTTATGTGTGACATTCAAGCTTACTTGATCATCTGTGGCACAGTGACTTTTGAGTTCTCCTCGAAGGCATTCATCATGAGCCCATTGCAACGGATGTTGTCTATGCACTATGAAGGGGAGCAGAAGTGCGAAAACATAAACACAGGGAGAAATTAATGAGGATCAATGTGCAGCTCTTCTTCGCCTGTTTTCTGACTGTTCTCTTCTGAGGGAAAACATGATGGATGTTGACATGCCTGGCTGATGTCACTGGTCCAAGCAGCCTTTTCCTGCCTGGAGGAGGCCACGAGGATGACGATGAATGACTGACTGTCTTTAGGCTCTGCCACTATCTTGAAGTCCAGGTGCTCCATGTCCTGGCCGCCCTTGTCTGATTTGGCTTTAAGGGAAAAACCCACATGCACACACGAGCGCACGCACGCACGCACGCACGCACGCACGCACGCACGCACGCACGCACGCACGCACGCACGCACGCACGCACACACACACACACACACACACACACACAAGACTGAGGCC